>AWWV01011107.1:0-58774 GCA_001974805.1 Corchorus capsularis
TTTTAAAAAAAATAGCCGAGCCGCCCCACCGGCGCGGCCTGCCGTGGCGAAGCCGCCCCATCGGGGCGGCCTGCCCTGGCGAAGTCGCCCCAGTGGGGCGGCCTATTCATAGTGAAGCCGCCCTAGTGGGGCGGCACGGGTCATCAGTCCTAAAATTCGTAAAAAATTACATTTTTTTTGAAATCGTCATCAAAATACGGCACGTTATCGTTCATTTTTCTTAAATCGTCATCAAAATACAACACGTTAACGCTATTCTACGTTCGTGATAGTTTCAAGATTAGAAAATGAAACAAAAGGCAAAACCGTAAAAAATGGAACGTTGAATAGCAAAAATGGGACAGTATTTAGCAATCCAGAAAAAAAAAAAAGGTTGCAAACAAACAAACAGATCCTAAGGAGTAAGGACCTAAGCAAAGAGTCAAGAGAGGAGGGGGGTGGTGACCACTAATCCATATGTGGCTAGGACACGTGGGGCGGTTAGGGAGCCTCCAAAAAAAGAGGTAGATATGGAACCGGGAGCACACCACACAAAAAAAAAGTCCATCAAACTTTTTCACCTTTTGTCGTCCCCTACTCGCTTTCCACGCCGCTGACGCGTGCATTTGCCAGCCAGCCTAACCTGATCAGAGTTCGTATGTTGTCACCATCATGGCTACGTGGCACCAATCTGGTGGAATACATTTTGGATTTATGTTATCCCCTGCGATGGGCGCGGCGTCTGGTTTTTGCAACCATGGAACAATTTCATGAGATGTGTGGTGGAGATGCGAGAGTAAATTTGTGCACTCTGTAATAAGTAGGAAATGTTGCGTTTAAGTTTCACCAAATGTAATGCTTAATCTAGGTAGGGTATGCAGCTTATTGTTTCCCATATTATATACTTCCAAAATTTCAGTCATTTGACTAATGGAGATTTACCTTTTGAGTTCTGACCTCGTGTCTAAATTGATTGCTTATATAAGATAAGGATCCCATCACTTACATTTAATTATTACTCAGCATAGATGGGAGTGGGGAGATTCTTCCGTTCCGAATTAAAACTCGACTCTAAATTAATTGGGATCTACTGATAAATAACAGATACTGTTTTATAACATTCTATGTATACCTAAAAGATTTGATAGGAGAGGACCACCAAATCCAATACCATATCACTGTATTTCATTTTCTCATGCCAGATTTCATGGTGAGCTTGGCAACAGAAGAATGTGGAAACTATAAAGTATTGATCTATACAAGATGACATTCAAGCCTTATTTTAGGAATATTAATTATTTTTCTAGAAGCACTATTTATATATATGTTTTCAATTATTTCTAGCATTCATTTCTATACGTACATCTCCATGAAGATAGAAATCAAAAGGGGATTACTAAATACCGTTCCCTTTTACTAGGTACCGTCCCCCCTTTGGACTATTTTGCCTTTTCCTTCAAACTTTAAAATTTTCAATTCTCTCAAATTCTCTCAACTTTCAAACTTTCAAATCTCAATCATTCAAACAAAACAACATCAAAATTCATGGAGTAGCGACATCCGGGATGGGTAAAAGAATTTTCGGATTGAAAGTATGTTTTTTTTTTTAAAAAAAAAGTAAAAAAAAATATCTATTTATTATTAATCAAATATTAAAGTCCTCTTGCTAATATTAACATATCCATACCCATTTAAACTAAATAAATTGTCTAATACTTATTAAAGGACAAAAGAAAATTAAAAGAATTAAAAAAAACGTTTAAAGAAGAGAAAGAGAGAAAAAAAAGGAAGAAGCCGCCCACGACCAAAGGCGCACCCGGATCGCGACCCACCACGGTCCGGGTCGCATGCGATCGCGGGTCGCGCGCGACCCGAACTGTGGCGGGGCGGGTCACGCGACCCGCCTGTTCTTCTTCATCCTTTTTTTTTGTTTTTCTTCTTTTTTTTTTACTTCTCTATAGGTCTTTTTTAAAGATTTTTCTTTAATTTCCTTGTGTCCTTTAATAAGTATTTGACAATTCATTTAATTTAAATGGATATGGATATGTCAATATTAGCAAGAGATCTTTAATATTTGATTAATGATAAATAAATATTTGTTTTTTTACCTTTTTTTTTTAAAAAAAACATACTTTCAAACCGAAAAATCTTTGTTCATGCGTTTTGATGTTATTTTACTTGAATGATTTTGGATGATTGAGTTTTGAAAGTTTGAAGGTTGAGAGAATTTGAGAGAATTGAAAAGTTTAAAGTTTGATCGAAAATAAAGCAAAGGGCAAAATAGTCCAAAAGGGGGGCGGTGGCTAGTAAAATGGGACGGTATTTAGTAATTCACAATCAAAGGGAAATGGGTCCAAATTTGATCTGTGTGGTCTTTTCCCCAAATCTTTTATGTTCCCTACTTGAATTCAATAAAATTGATTTTGGTCGGTAGCTTTTATTATTAGTACCAATGATTTCGAATGCGATAAATCTAAAACTTAAAAGGAAAAAAAAACCATGTGCCATAATTTTTTTTAGGAGGGATTTGAACCTCATAATTTGGTCAACTATTCAAATTCAAATATGATAATGTACCAAGAACAAAAACTATTCAAATATAATCAATGTTAGAATTTCACTTTAAAACAATATGAATGAGATTAGGTAAAGAAGAATTGAAAAAATATTCCCAAAGTAGTTCTGCCTTGCCTTTTTGTGTTATGTTATTTCTATTTCAACCTTAAATTTGAAGTAGTACTCCAGGATATAATTTTTAGTTACCGGATGTCAAAAATTTGTAAAAGAAAAAAAAATGAAATCGACTTGAACTATTCTTCTCAATTAGTATGTTATATGATTCCCATAAATTAACAGGTATATATAATTTGTATAATCCAGTTGTATTAATTATAATAGAGCTGGTAATCTACATATATACAACTGTTTCAATCAGATCATGCAGACTTAAACATTCTCCAAATCCCATGAAGCTTGGCTCTGGCTCCTGCTGCTTCCTTGAAATTAGGTGTTTGTTCCTGAGACAAATTCGAGTTTCCATTTCCTGAGGATGATGTTGGTTGAATCACCCCTGTTTCAACTCGTTTCACTGATAGTAATTGGCTACCAGTTTTAACACAAGATTGAGCCGAGACCATCCTTTTATTATATGTAAGGAGACATGTTCGTTCATTTGTTGCACCAGATTGTTGCTCCGACAAGCTAGATGATTCTGGAACTGCTTGTTTCAAAATCTCCGGTCTTGTAATCGATGCCTGACATGAGACAACCGATTCTGTTTTACTCAGGTTCTGATTTGCCTGCAGATTATATATGCCAGGAATTGCAGTTGTTTAGATAGAAAAATATCAAACACTTTCTGGCAATGGCATATATCAAAATTTAATTCTTGCAAAATAGATAAAGATAAATATATATATATATATACCTGGTCAAGATAGGGCTCGAATGATTTCTGAGAAGCAAAAGACTGCAAGATTTCAACAAACCTTGTCTGGCCATAAGTCACTGCTCTTTGCCAATAAAGACCTCCAACTTTCCTTGCCTTACCCTTTAACTCAATCAAATTTCTATCGATTTCTGGTTCATGGGTCTTAACATAAGGCCGAAGGAAAGAGTTATAGACATAAGTTGTTCCCTGAAATAAGTAATCACCAAAAATGGAAATAAATGAAATAATTTGAGCAACTTCAGAAGGTTGCTTAAAATTTAGCATTTGAACTTTTTGAATGCTTACTCTCCACTTAGGATGCCAGAGATAAACAACAAGTGCCAATTTTGCTCCATTGTACAGTGGCAACCTTTATATAAGTGACAAAGTTTATACATAGCCCATAAAAATTCAACAATTAAAGGGTTAATTAATTAAAAATCAAACCATGAAATGAAAGCATCCCCAATTCTTTCACAAACAGTTAGGATAGCAACCAAAATCCTGCAAAATATACAATAATAATACTTAGTTTTGTTAATTTTAGGGCTTAAAGTTGTTGGGGAGGATGAATAAAAACTGCATCAGATGGAAATGTTAATTAATTATACGTACCAGTATTGACACCAAAATAGAAGTTCCTCCATTTCTGGCTTATTCTTTTCCACTGCCTTATAGCATTCGTAAGCAGGGTAGGCATAACCAAAACACATGCTGTGAAAAATTATACCCAAATCATCATTTAATTTAAATTCCCTGGTAATATAAAAAAAAAAATCGGATTCAGTGGCAGTAAATATAGTCGCTATATATAGTTACATACAAAAGGGTTCTTGAAAGAATTGATCCCATATCTTCTTAATTGCTCTGCTTTTGACTTCGTCTTCGTCAACCTGAAATATGGAGGAGGAAAAGAGAAATTGGATGAAGTCAGTCAATTTCCGAAAAAGTGCATACACTTTCTCTTGGTAAAGACGATCAAGAAAATTAAACCAAAAAAGCAATCGTAACACATTACCTGGAAAAGACCCAAAACTTCAATTAAAGAGAATAATGGTAATCTCTTTAATTGGGTTTGGGTATAAATTCCACTTGTTAGTAGAGGGAATACGTGAATAAAACGGTTTATGCATCGTGGCGTGGCATGAAACAGTACTTGAAACCTTTCTTGGCGGTTGTTTTTTTTCGGTTGCATGCGTGTGTTTTATTTTGTTCTTTTCTTTTGAGAATTTCTTTCGACAATGGGATAAAAGTTGGAGTGAGGTTTAGGTAAATGAATTTGGATTTGATTAATTAATCTGTCTCGTTTAACTTCTAAATATTTAGTAAATCAACCTAATTTGTTAAATGAATCTTAACAATCATGATTCACATTGGGGGCAAAATGAATATTTTATCTGTCGGTGAGACAGATAGGGGTATAAAGTAGGTATATACAAACACATACAAAAATCCTTTCCCTTTAACTTGAGAAATTAGTAATTAACGAACAACTTTATCTTTCTATATTCTCATTCTTTCCTTAATCACAAGGGGAAAGTGTAAAGGAATGAAGGCCGAAGGTTAGGCCGAAATATTTAAGGCAGAAGGTTGGCCAATGTCAATTTAAAAATGGAGCCAAAACATAACTCTGGACGCAAGGCTGAACTTTTGCTTTTCGTGCATCAACCAGTATGCTAAGAAGTAAGAACCCAATATTCCACAAGGAATTTGTTTATTAATCGATCATTTTTAATATGGGAATCACTTAAACCTGTAATTAGACCGTCGCACAAGCAAATCATAATTCTGTAGTTGTAATCATCTTCCACCTCCAGCCTTTCTTTGAGGGAAAAAAAAAAAAACCCCAAAAAGAGTGTAAGATGGCCGAGTCTGCTGTGTCCAATGTCGCAACAAGACTTGGCGACCTTGTTACTAAAGAGGCAATGTACTTGTGGGAGGTGGAGGAGCAAGTGAATCGATTGCGAACAGAGCTGAGTTGGATGAAGAGCTTCTTAAAAGATGCAGATTCGAGGCAAGCAGAGGACGAGAGGCTTCGTCAATGGGTTGCTGAAATTCGAGATATTGCTTATGACGCCGAGGATGTCATCGAAACTTATGCTCTCAAATTAATGGCGTCCAAAAGGAGGGGAGGCCTTATAAACTGCATGAAAAGGTCTGCTTGCTGCTTAGGAGAATGCTGGAGGCTCCACAAGGTCAGGTCAGACATTGACGGAATCACAACCAAAATCACTGTCTTGATCCAACGATTACAGGCCTACGGCATAAGAGAATTGTCGACATCGGATGGAGCAGGAGCAGCCTCGAGTTCTTCTTCATCAAGGAAGCAACAATTGAGGCAAACTTATCCTCATACTGTGGAATCCTTTGTTGTGGGGTTTGATGATGATATAAAACAATTGGCATCAGTTCTTGTTGATGAGGGAACACATAATTGCCGAGTTGCTTCCATATGTGGCATCGGTGGTTTAGGAAAGACGACTCTGGCTAGGAAAGTTTTCCATCATAGCCAAGTAAGGAATCATTTTAAGTTCCTTGTTTGGGCCTTCATTTCTCAACAATTCCAGAGAAAGATAGTTTGGAAAGGAATTTTATCCAGCCTTGGTGTCAACATTGATGAGAGGGCTGGCCCAGCTGGAATACTAAACTTGGATGAGCAAGTGTTGGCAGGGGATCTGTATAGCTTCTTGAAAGAAAATAAATGTCTTATTGTACTTGATGACATCTGGAGCGCTGAAGATTGGGATCTTCTTCGAGATGCCTTTCCAATGGAGGAGACAGGTAGCAAAATACTGCTCACCTCTCGTAACAAGGATGTAGCTTTGCACGCAGATCCAAGAGGTTACCTCCATGAATTACAGTGCTTAACAGATGAAGATGGTTGGAAGTTGCTCCAACATGTAGCCTTTCCCAGAAGTGATTCTGACTCTGCAGGTAATAAATAGACATGTATATCTTTTAAGTTCAGTATCTTTATCATATATAATTTATTTTGATTTCTGTTATAAGTTAGAAGTGTGAGATTGTTTTGATAAAAAAAAAATGTGAGATTGTTATTAACATAAATATATATTGATATATATGCATTTTTCTGCTATTTCTCAGATTATGCCATTGAGATTGAGGAAAAAATGGAAGAGTTGGGGAAAGACATGGTTAAACAATGTTCCAGGTTGCCATTAGGCATCGTTGTGTTAGGAGGGGTTTTGGCTAAAATGCACTCATTAAATGACTGGCAAAATGTTCATGACAATGTGAAGTCATACTTAAGGAGAGGCAGAGGTTTGGGTACCTATGAAGTATTATCTTTAAGTTATGACAATTTGCCAGCCTATTTAAAACCATGTTTCTTGTATTTTAGTGTCTTCCCAGAAGATTATGAGATCCCTGTTGATAAATTGATTCAGTTGTGGGTGGCAGAAGATATCGTGTCAGTAGCAGAAAGTGAAGGAGATGGAGAAGAAATGGCAGAAGATGTGTCAGAACGCTACTTAAACGAGCTTATCGAGAGATACATGGTGCTTGTGGGAAAGCGAGATCCAAGCTTGAAGATCAAAACATGTCGAATGCATGATCTTGGTAGAGACCTCTGCTTGTCGAAAGCAAAGCAAGAGAATTTCATCTGCGTTGGTGTCAACAATATTTCATCCTCTGCTGTTGGTAAAGTTCGCAGGCTTGCCATGCATGATTCTTTTCTGATGATAAATCACTTTGAAATTCCGCATCTCAGATCTGCATTGTTCTTTGAGGATCCTGAACAAATTTTTGATGAGCTTCTCAAAAGATTTTGGCTTGGCAATTCTCTCATAAAATGGATGGAAGAACGTGATGTCGAGAGTATAGTAAACAATTTCCTAGTTTTTAGATTAACGACTCTGTTAACGCATAGAATGCATGGGTTAATAAGATACATTTGCAAGAATTTCAAATTGCTCCGAGTCCTACATTTTGAAGGAGTGCCACTTTGGGGTTGCAAAATACTAGGTAATATAAGTAGTCTCATCCATTTGAGATATTTGAGTATAGGGAAAGATTTCGTTTGTGTGTTTTTGTCATCATCTATAAGCAAATTAAGGTGCTTGCAAACATTAGATTTAGGTGGAAATATAACTTTTTATGTACCTGATGTGTTTGGAAAGATGGAGCGATTGAGACATTTGTATCTCCCATGTGGCTTGATATTTACAAAGTTGAGGCTGAATAATTTGAGAAGCCTGCAAACGCTTGTAAATTTCAACACGGAGAATTTCCATCTCGGGGATCTTTCCTACATGAAAAATCTCAGAAGGTTGGGGATAATTACTCCCTTTGTTGTTGAAAACTTTAGGGAAGACCTTAGTTTGAATCCTCCCATCATCACAAGTAAGCATCTTCGCTCATTGTCCATTATTGGGAAGGATAATAATGGAAGTATAGATCCAAGGCATTTGACATACCTACTCTCTAGCTGTGTTAACATCTATGAGTTGGAAGTATGTGTGAAGATAGGCAAGTTACCCGAACCTCAGCACATTTCTTCAAATATTGCTTCCATTTGCTTGTCTAAGTCTGAACTCGATGAAGATCCACTGCCAACACTTGAGAAGTTCCCTAAATTAAGGGTTTTGTAACTGTCGGACCAAGCATTCACAGGAAATGTCATGGTTTGCTCTGCACAAGGTTTTCCTCGATTGGTCTCTTTGAGTATTACTTCTCTGCAAAATTTGGAGGAACTCAAGGTGAATGAAGGAGCCATGCCGAGTCTTCAAAATCTGACGATTGCAAGGTGTAGGAAGTTGAAGATGCTGCCTCTTGAGTTGAAGTTCATCACAACCCTCAAAGAATTGAAGATGGAAGAGATGCCGAAAGCAATCAAAGACAAATTGGTTCAAGGGGGAGAAGATTACTACAAAGTCCAACATGTGCCTTCTGTCATATTTCAGAATTGCGATGATTGAATCAGAGGTATTAATCTTGTATCACCATTTTCTAAGTATATATATGTTTTCTTTTGTTTCTAAGTTTGAAAGTAGGATGCATTATTGTCTCTGTTTTATTTCTTTCCTTTTTTTCTGCAGATGAGCTCTTGTAAGAACTAATTAAGAAACCGTCGATGATCCACTTCAATATGTTCTCCTTCCTCCTTTTTAATAACTGCAACAGTGTTCAATTTATCTCCTTATTTGTTCAATGTCTTATTCGATTTCAATGTAAAATTTTATTCATTTTATTGCTGTAATCAAGAATCTAATGTGAAAATATACAGCTTCAATATATAGTATGTATACTTTCTCCCATTCTTTCAATTATTTAATAGACTCGCTTACCACTTCAATCATAGTTCAAATCAATAAAAATGTGACAATTCAGAGACATAAACAAGCTGTTGTCTGTAATGCCTATTAGTTCGTTTCTTTGCATTATGGTTTGTGATGGGAAATGTTTGGGCAGTACTGTTTGAATCTTCATGTGCTCTGCATCTCACTCCTAGCTTGGAATGCCCTCAGCTTAAATTCTTTCCCGTTTATGCTCTTCCGCTATTCCTATATGAGTCTCACTTAATTATTATTTATTATTAGCAGCATCCTAGGTTAATCACAAAATGAATTACATGGGTTTCCCCTAACAGAGGAGCATCTGATGATCAAATCTCCATGGAGATATATAAAGAAATCAACACGAGCTTGATCAGCAATATTCCAAACCAGGCAAATGAGGATCCAGTAAGTATATACATAATAGAATTCAAGAGTAATCCTATGTTGAGTACGCAAGCAAATACCAAGAAATTAATAAAATTGCAGGCTAATCATCATTTTTCTTGAATTTGACAGGAGTACTGTGTTTGCCTAGTAAAATGCACTTAAGTTATTATCCTTTTAAAAAATTATTACCGTGAATATGTATATATAATATATACTAGAGATAAGATTAGGCGTTTATTATTTGCTTTAATTTCTGTAATAAAAAGGAATAAAAGATGAGAGAAGGGAAAGCATATGGATTCACCCCTTTCATTATTCACTTGGGGGGCAAAATGAATATTTAATCTGTCGGTGAGATATGAAGTATGCAAACACCTACAAAACCCATTTCCCTTTTACTAATGAACAACTTTTTCTTTCTATATTCTCATTCTTCCCTTAATCACAAGGGATGGTATAAATTAAGGAGTGAAGGCCGAAGGTTTTGCCAAAATATAAGGTAGAGAGGGTTGGCCCATGTCACTTTAAACATAACTCTGGACGCCAGCATGCAAACGGTAGCCTAAAGGGGCTTTCGGTCCGAACTTTTGCTTTTCTTGCATCAACCATTTTTAATATGGGAATCACTTCAACCCGTTAGACCGTCGCACAAGCAAATCATAATTCTGTAGTTGTAATCACCTTTTATAATGAAGTCAAAAAATCGATGAAAATCGCAAACATCTTCCACCTCCAGCCTTTCTTTCTTGAGGGGAAAAGGAAAAAAAAAAAAACCCAAAAAGAGTGTAAGATGGCCGAGTCTGTTGTGTCCAATGTCGCAACAAGACTTGGCGACCTTGTTACTAAAGAGGCAATGTACTTGTGGGAAGTGGGGGAGCAAGTGAATCGATTGAGAACAGAGCTGAGTTGGATGAAGAGCTTCTTAAGAGATGCAGATTCGAGACAAGCAGAGGACGAGAGGCTTCGTCAATGGGTTGCTGAAATTCGAGATATTGCTTATGACGCCGAGGATGTCATCGAATCTTATGCTCTCAAATTAATGGCGTCCAAAAGGAGGGGAGGCCTTTTCAATTGCATGAAAAGGTCTGCTTGCTGCTTAAAAGAATGATGGAGGCTGCACAAGGTCAGGTCAGACATTGAAGGAATCACAACCAAAATCACTGTCTTGATCCAACGATTACAGGTCTATGGCATCAAAGAAATGTCAACGGACATTGGAGCAGGAGCAGCCTCAAGTTCTTCGTCTTCAAGGAAGCAACAGTTGAGGCAAACTTATCCTCATACTGTGGAATCCTTTGTTGTGGGGTTTGAAGATGATATAAAACAATTGGCCTCAGTTCTTGTAGATGAGGAAAGTCATTGCCGAGTTGCTTCCATATGTGGCATCGGTGGTCTTGGAAAGACGACTCTGGCAAGGAAAGTTTTCCATCATAGCCAAGTAAGAAATCATTTTAATTTCTTTGTCTGGGCCTTCGTTTCACAACAATTTCAGAGAAAGAACGTTTGGAAAGGAATTCTATCAAGTCTTGGATTATGAGAGGGCTGGCCCAGCTTGGATACTAAATTTGGATGAGCAAGTGCTGGCAAGGGATCTGTATAGCTTCTTGAAAGAAAATAAATGTCTAGTCGTACTTGATGACATATGGAGCGCCGAAGATTGGGATCTTCTTCGAGATGCCTTTCCAATGGTGGAGACAGGTAGCAAAATATTACTCACCTCTCGTAACAAGGATGTAGCTTTGCACGCAGATTCAAGAGGTAATTGCCTCCATGAATTACAGTGCTTAACAGATGAAGATAGTTGGAAGTTGCTCCAACATATAGCGTTTCCCAGAAGTGATTCTGATTCTGCAGGTAATATATATACATACAGACATATATCTTTTAAGTTCACTGTGAATTCAATCCAAAATTTAAATTTAAATATATTAATTCATATATACATTTTTTTGCTATTTCCTAGATTATGCCATTGAGGAAAAGATGGAAGAGTTGGGGAAGGACATGGTTAAACAATGTTTCGGGTTGCCATTAGCCATTGTTGTGTTAGGAGGGGTTTTGGCTAAAATGCACTCATTAAATGACTGGCAAAATGTGCATGACAATGTGAAGTCATACTTAAGGAGAGGCAGAGGTTTGGGTACCTATGGAGTATTATCTTTAAGTTATGACAATTTGCCAGCCTATTTAAAACCATGTTTCTTGTATTTTAGTGTTTTCCCAGAAGATTATCAGATTCCTGTTGATAAATTGATTCAGTTATGGGTGGCAGAAGATATTGTGTCAGTAGCAGAAAGTGAAGGAGATGGAGAAGAAATGGCAGAAGATGTGGCAGAACGCTACTTAAACGAGCTTATAGAGAGATACATGGTGCTTGTGGGAAAGCGAGATGCAAGTTTGAAGATCAAAACATGTCGAATGCATGATCTTGTCAGAGACCTCTGTTTGAGGAAAGCAGAGCAAGAAAATTTCATCTGCGTTGGTGTCAACAATATTTCATCCTCTGCTGTTGGTGAAGTTCGCAGGCTTGCCATGCATGATTCTTTTCTGATGATAAATCACTTTAAAATTCCGCATCTCAGATCTGCATTGTTCTTTGATAATACTGGGCAAATTTGTTATGGCCTTTTGGAGAGATTTTGGCTTGGCAATTCTCTCATAAAATGGTTAAAATATGCAGGTGCCCCTGATAATAAGATAACGGTACTGAGAGTTTTCCTAATTATATTAGCATGTGGGCTAATGCATAGAATTCAAGGATTAGTAAGATACATTTGCAAGAATTTCAAATTGCTCAGAGTCCTACATTTTGAAGGAGTGCCACTTTGGGGTTGCAAATTACTAGGTAATATGAGTAGTCTCATCCATTTGAGATATTTGGGTGTACAGAAAGATTTCATTGGTGGTGTTTTGTCATCATCTATAAGCAAACTAAGGTGCTTGCGAACATTAGATTTACGTGGGTGTACAGCTGTGTATATACCGGATGTGTTCGGAAGGATGGGGCGGTTGAGACATTTATATCTCCCAAGGGAGACATCGTCGGGGAAAAGCAAGTTCAAGTTGGATAATTTGAGAAACCTGCAAACGCTTATCAATTTCAACACGGAGGTATGCTATCTTGGGGATCTTTCCTGCATGAAAAATCTCAGAAGGTTGGGGATAATTACTCCCTTTGTTGTTAAAAACTTCGAAGAAGACCTTAATCTGAATCCACCCATCATCACAAGTAAACATCTTCGCTCATTGTCCATTATTCGGAATCAATTTTATGATGTAAGTATAGATCCAAGGCATCTGACATACCTACTCTCTAGCTGTGTTAACATCTATGAGTTGGAATTATGTGTGAAGATCAGCAAGTTACCCAAACCTCAACACATTTCTTCAAATATTGCTTCCATTTGCTTGTCTTTTTCGGAACTCCACGAAGATCCGCTGCCAACACTTGAGAAGTTTCCTAAATTAAGGGTTTTGGAACTGTCGGACCAAGCATTCACAGGAATTGTCATGGTCTGCTCTGCACAAGGTTTTCCTCGATTGGTCTTTTTGAGTATTACTTCTCTGGAAAATTTGGAGGAACTCAAGGTGAACGAAGGAGCCATGCCGTGTCTACAAAATCTGACGATTGCAAGGTGCAGGAAGTTGAAGATGCTGCCAGTTGAGTTGAAGTTCATCACAACCCTGAAAGAATTGAAGATGGAAGAGATGCCGAAAGCAATCAAAGATAAACTGGTTGAAGGGGGAGAAGATTACTACAAAGTCCAACATGTGCCTTCTGTCATATTTCAGAATTGCGATGATTGAAATCAGGTAATCTTGTATCACCATTTTCTTAGTATATATGCTTTTCTTTTGTTTTTAAGTTTGAAGTAGGATGCATTGTCTCTGTTTTATTTCTTTATTCCTTCTTCTTCTTCTCTTTTTTTCCCCCCCTGCAGATGAACTCCTGTAAGAACCAAGAAGCGGAAGCTGGTGATGCTGCATGCTCTAGCTTTGACATTGTTCATCGTGATCCACTTCAATATGTCCTTGTTTGTTCTTCTCTTTTTTAATTGCAACAGTGTTCAATTTATCTCCTTATTTGTTCAATAATGTCTTACTCAATTTCAATGTACAATTTCTTCATTTTATTGCAGTACTCAAGAATCTAATGTGAAAATGTACGTCTTCAATAGTATGTATACTTTCTTCTCCTTTTTTTTCCCCTCGTTTCTATAAAGTATTAAGTAGAGACTTGATTTACAACTTCAATCATATATAGTTCAAATCAATAAAAATGTGACAAAAGTCAGAGATTATACAAGCCATAAGTCACTGCCCTTTGCCAATATATAATGGCGTCCAACCTTCCTTGCCTTAGCCCTTTAGCTCAATCAAAATTTCTATCGATTACTTGTTCATGTTTTCTAACATGATAGAAAAAAAACATTTCTTTTATTTTCATAAAAAACTTTTATATATAGTTATAATTAGTTATAGGTAGGAAAAAATATAGCGGATCCGTACTCATAAACTATAATATATTTTCCTTAATATAAATAGGAAAAAGAATTCCTTTATTTACCTCAAAACCTAAACCTACTATCCAATTTGAGTAGAAATAGGTTTGGCCGGGATAAGCTTATAAAAAGACTACGTCGTCTATAAATACGCACTCTTTCAATTATCCTAAGTTTAATATTAGGGTTTCGGTGGGAACATAATGGCGTCGACTCCCAAGAAGATAATTGTGTTGAAGAGCTCCGACGGAGAGACATTCGAGGTGGAGGAAGCGGTGGCCTTTGAGTCGCAGACCATCAAGCACCACCTGGTCGAAAACATCGAGACCCCTCTTCCCTGCGTCACCGGCAAGATCCTGTCCAAGGTCTTTGAGTATTGCAAAAAGCACGTTGATGCCGCCGCCAACAATCTGGAAAAGAAGCCTGAGGCTGAGGATGACCTCAAGGCTTGGGATACTGAATTTGTCAAGGTTGACCAGGATACCCTCTGTGACCTCTTCCTGGTTAGTGTTTTTTTTTCCTCTGCTTTTTTAGCATGCCTATTAACTTTGAACTTCTTTGGGTTTTCCTTTTTAGGGTTTTCCTTTTTAATGATTTTGTCTTTTTTATTTATTGGGGTTTGAAAAGAAAACTATACTATTCAACCTATTGCAATTCTCAAATTGGTTTATGGTCTATGGGTTGGGGAAATTTTACTGTAATCTAAACAGCATGGCGTTCAATATTAAACTTGGTTAGTAATAATTTGATGATTGGTTTGCAGGCTGCCAACAACTTGAACATCAAGAGCTTGTCGGACTTGACTTGCAAAGCTATTGTTCATATACTCATGGTAAAGACACCCGAGGAGATTGACAAGTTCTTTGACGATAGGCATTCGAGATAGGGAAGCAATCGAATTTAGTGTTGTCGATGTTGGGAATTTCCATATTATGTTTTTGGCTATTTTGATGTTATGTTAATTTGCAGGCGAATTTGCAAAGTGAATATAATTATAATGATTCTTCTTAGTTCTGCACTGCAAGAATCCTAAACTAACTCAACTAAAAAATTGAGTTGAAGTATGAGAGAAACAACGTCCCAGGGGAAAAAATTGTTTTTTTTTTTTTTTTTTTTTTTTTTTTTTATTTATATTTACGAGTTAACCTTGTTCAAACCGGGTTGATCCACTAAGGGGTAAACCTCTTCCAATGCTTTTCTCCATTTACAAGATCCGAACCTGCCAAATCTTATATAATGAATTGATCTTGCATATTAATCTACTTACTTGCAGAACTATGCTTAGCTCTTCACTAAATAAAGCAACCCTTTGCTAATCATAGGTAAAATTCGAAAAATGCTAGTTGCCCCGCCGATCTATCACGCCACTCCCATCCCGCATGATGTGTCAATGCCACGTCAACACTTCCTTCAAGCTGCATCTAACGCCCATCTCTCCGTCCGTCAAAAAAATGAAGAGAAAACCCTTATTTTGGGTTCCATCAGCCCTTAACTACCGATTCCAAAAACTTCTCTACATCAAAGAATATTTTTGGGTTTTTGTTGATAAAAGATTTATGAGTTTCTTCGAAATTAGACCTAACATGGAATTCGGGCTTTCTTGAACTCAACAAATGCCATGAATTCATATTTCCAAATCAAGTTTAAATTATAATTACTTAATGAAATGTCTCCACTCTCCAGATCACAAAGTGTGGATTTCATTTGAATAATTGATTATTACCAAGGTTTATTACCAATTACCAATTCCTAACCATATTACCAATTCACCAAAATGATACCTCTAGAAAAAATATAGAAGAGGAGGAAATTGGATGAAAAGGAAATAAATGGGTTAGGAAATGCAAATCTTGCCATTATTGGGCCCTGAGTCCAACCAAACTTGAATCAAGATCCATTACAAATTTGCGTTAGGTGGACGCAAACGCGTGGTTAGTGTTGGGCCAGCTCTGTTGGTTAAATTAAACAATTTGTGTATATATCATTTAGGACCCAACCCAATCAAGACCCCCTTTTTTAGTTTGTTAGGACAATCAAAATCCCTGAAATTTGTAATGCTACTTCAATTTTCAATTCAGACCGTGAAATTTTCTCTTGTATTTTCTCGAGAAAAATTCGACGTTGGAAATCCGTTTGCCACGTCAGCAACAATATCCGTTGTGAGGCATTAATAACTGTAAACAGAAACAACATCGTTCGTTTCGTCACTCGATAACCTCTTCCAAATTCCAATCCTTTCCTTTTCTTTGCTCCTCTCTTTTCCTTTTCCACTTTATCTTTTTTTCCTTTTCTATGTGCTTCCTTCAATGGATGCCAAGTCCATCTTCTTCTCTTCCACTGTTCAATCTTCTTCTTCATTGCTCTCTTCTGCTAACCTCCCTTTGATCAGCCGACAATTCCTTGGTTTCAATCACAGGCTCCGGCCGCCCGGCTCCGCTTCTTCTTCTTCTTCTCTCAGAAAAAAACATAAACACTTGGCCTTCTTACGCCTCCCCTCTCCTCGCTTCACCGTCAGAGCTTCTGTTGACTCCAATTTGGTCCTCGTCGTTATAGGTGTCACCGCATTATCTGCTTTATCTCTTGCTTGCTATAACCGGTTCTTCAGTAATACTCAGAGTTCCAAAAAGGTGAGTTTTACTGTTTAAAGTTATGTTTGATTACACTTTTTGTTTTCTTGTTAGTTGGTTTTCATTATCTGACTCTGTATTATCAAGTGTTGCTCTAATTATGTTAATTTTGGAAAGAACTATCTGATACAGCTTGAAATTTTGTATTGTGATTTGAATGCAAAGCTAAAGCGATACTTTTAAGAAATTCTGAAGCTTTGATTTGATCATTGATTCATTTGCCTGTAATGCTTATGTTCTGATGATTGTTGTAGAACTAAATTGAGAAAACTGTTACTGTTCATTGCATGGTAAGTGATTAAATATGATTAGTTTGCTTCCTATATTAGGAGTTTAAAATTATTAAAAATTTGGGGTTAAGGTTGGGTTTAATTTAGTTTACTTGCGGATGTAATTATCTTTTCTAATACGATGCCATGCCTGATGCCCCTGCCCTGAATAGGCATCTGGTTCATCATCTTCTGCTTTACCTCATCAGAAGAATGGAACAGTTGTGGAGATCCAGACTGGTAACAGTCAGATTTTGGAAATTGGGGATCTTCAAAGCGAGGCCTTTGCTAAAGAAACAGATAATTTGGAAGAGAAACTGAGGGAAAATACTGAAGCTCATGAAAATAAGGAGGTGGTTTTTCAGTTTCAGGAAACCACTGTGGTCAGTGAGGATCTTCTGTTGACTAAAACATCGGAGTCAAGTGGTGCTGATTGTCTTGTATTTACTGCTGATAGTCCCAATGCTTGTGAAGAATCTGGAATGTCTGATCCACCTTTCCAACCTACTGCGCTGCTCGAATCAGGACCATTGCAGCCGCTTATTTTTGCAACAGAAATGTCTGAACTGCACATTGAAGAAGTTGAAAGTATAAATGAATTTGAAGCTGGTCTTCCTAGAATAGCTGTAGTGCCTATGTCTACTGCTTCTTCAGTTCTTGAAAAGGATGATCATGTCCTTGTTGAAGAAAGTGAAGTTACCAGACATTATAACATATTTAAAGAATCTGTCAGAGAAGAGCTTCACACCTTTTATGAGGCTGACCAAGTGTTGGAAAACTCTTTGACAAACTTGAATGGTCTGAAACCAGTATCTTCTCATGTTAGTTTTTCTACACTGAAGCAGAATAGTGAACGGAACAGGGCCCAGTTATCATCAAAGACATCTCTCCAAACTGCAGGTTATGCCATAAAAGATATCTATCATTATGATTCCATTTTAATGTATGTTGTAGTTTTGCATGAACGTCTCTCTCTGCTTTTATTTATTCCGTATCCCAGCAGCTTGTCGTAGACATTGACTTTCTGTTACTAACATTGTTTAAAGGACGCTTTTCATCCAGATATGGTTGAAGGAAAAGTAGCTCAGGCACATTCTAACAGAGGCTCTACTCACAAAAGAAAAGACTTCGGAAGGGGTGGGAAATTTCAAAGAGACAAGGAAAATAAACACTTGATTCAGAAGGATACAAAGTTGCCTCCATATTCCTTCCCAAATGGAATGCCTGCCAATGACAAGCACCATCCAGAAGAGCATTTCAGTTCTTACAATCGTCTGCTAAGAGATGGAAGGTAACTTTCCAGTCGTTCATGTTATAAAACTTCATATGTCCCCTTGCCCTTGGAAAATAATTCCATATAATATCAAAAGCTGTTTTAAAATGAACTGAGGCAAATTTCTTTACTATCTTTTTTTAATCAGGCATCGAGATATTTTAATTTCATAATGGAATTTATGATAATCTTTCCTTTTATCAGTTATCTGCCCTCTGACCTTGTGTTTGATGCATATTAGGCTAAGTGACTGTGTAGCTTTGCTCGAAGATATGGAACAAAAAGGTTTACTGGATATGAATAAGGTAGGGCTGTCGGTTTAGATATATTTCTTTGCTTTTCCACGAAAAGAAGGGGGACTGGGGTGAATATCATATTTTTATTTACTTTTATGTGTTAATCAGATTACTTGTTTTCAGGTTTATCATGCAAAGTTTTTCAAAATATGCAATAAGAAAAAGGCTGTACAAGAAGCTTTTCGTTTCACCAAGTTGATTCCAAACCCAACCCTAAGTACATTTAATATGTTGATGTCTGTGTGTGCAAGTTCTCAAGATTCAGAGGGTGAGTCCATTATGTGTTGCCAGTAATACTTGATCCTATCAGCTTACTTCTTGATGTGAATGTTTCTCCAATATCTAATGTCTTTCCAACATTTAGGAGCCTTTGAAGTTTTACGACTTGTCCAGGAAGCTGGGTTCAAGGCTGATTGCAAACTTTACACTACATTAATATCAACATGTGCCAAAAGTGGAAAAGTTGATACAATGTTTGAGGTATGTAAGCTTCTGCTGACTTTTCTTGGCACTAAGCTTCTACTCTTCAGGCTGTCTTGCTGCTACGTTTTGCTTTCCCTCATGTTTCCACCCTGACCAGTAAAAATGCTTTTCCCTATTCTGATTTATACATTAGAATAAATGTCATTGTGTAATTCTTTTCTGAAATCTGAAGTTGAAATCCTGCAAACATAACTTTCTTTCCTAGATGCATTTTTGCAAATCACTTGAGTGCTATACCAATAAAAATGGTATTTCTCCAATTTTTTAGCGCATATCTCATGATATCCAAACCACTTTTTTAGTGCATATACATCTCATGATGACCAAATCTATCTGATGGAGCATTTCAGATAAACAAGTATAATCACAAGTAAATTGATTGTCAATTGGCTTCCTAGGTATTCCATGAGATGGTGAATTGTGGAGTGGAACCTAATGTTAATACATATGGAGCACTCATTGATGGTTGTGCCAGAGCTGGGCAAGTGGCCAAGGCATTTGGTGCTTATGGAATTATGAGATCAAAGGTATTTTTTTATGACACTAAATAATTCTTTACCTCAATTATTTATCATCTGTAAGTTTTCCAGAATCAAGGCTTTACCGGCACACGGTTGCCTAGTGTTTTTTTTTGGGGGGGTATTGTGGCTAAATCTTCACTGATGAGACAATATATGCAGTAGAATGTAAAGCCAGACCGAGTTGTATTCAATGCACTTATCACCGCATGTGGTCAATCTGGAGCAGTGGATCGTGCTTTTGATGTGTTAGCAGAAATGATGGCTGAAACACAGCCTATAGAACCTGATCACATCACTGTTGGTGCACTGATAAAGGCGTGTTCAAATGCTGGTCAGGTGTGCATAATGCATATCGATTCTTCTCGAACTTTACTCTGTTTTCATTTATTGTGGTTGTTTATGCATAATGTCTTGCTTACAGGTTGATCGGGCACGGGAAGTATACAAGATGATTAATAAATTTGATATCAGGGGCACTCCTGAAGTTTATACAATTGCCGTTAATTGTTGCAGCCAGAATGGTGATTGGGAGTTTGCGTGCAGGGTATATGAAGACATGAAAAGAAAAGGTGTGGCTCCTGATGAGGTATTCTCTTACTCTTCCTATTCTCTTCTGATCTTCTCCTCCTCTCCCCTGTCTTTTAATCAGTCAGTACAAAAGCTGTTAGACATGAAGAAAATGACTGCATGCACTTGACTGGAATTTAGCACATCAAAGATGTTCCAGATTGCATTACATAGCTGATTCTATGACTAATGTTGCAAGACTTTTAAAAATCGTGATGTTCACTAAACTTCAATAAAATTTTGCACGTAAATTTCCATCTCTTTGATTCCATAACAATTGTCGTTGTTGCTTTTGTTCTTTGGCCAATAACTTTCATTATTTACAGCAGTCCAGTTTCAATCTTTCTTGAATCTTTTGGCAACCGCATCAATATCTTAAATCAACTTTCCTTTATTGCAGGTATTTATTAGTGCACTAATAGATGTCGCCGGGCATGCTGGAAATCTGGATGCTGCTTTTGAAATCGTAGATGCAGCAAAGAATCAAGGGATAAATATTGGGATTGTGTCATATAGTTCACTGATGGGAGCCTGCAGCAATGTAAGTCTAATCAGATAGTCTTATCATGAATGTTGATTTAAAAAATTACTATCATCAAATGTACTAAAAATGCACATTCTGTTATGTATGTATTTATTCCTTGTAGACATGATGTTTAAGATTTATTCCTTGTCTTAAAATACACATTTTCTAATCAGTTGAATTCTATGTCTTAACTCTGGCATGGAAACATGCTGCATGGAGTCTGACATATAAATAGACTTGTGGAAAAATTCTTTCTAATGCTCCTTATCCTATTATGACATGGTTTTCTGATATTCAGGCTAAAAACTGGCAGAAGGCACTGGAGCTGTATGAAAATATAAAGGCTCTTAAACTAAATTTAACAGTTTCTACAGTGAATGCTGTAATTACTTCTTTGTGTAAGTAGCCACTTGTCTCTTATTTTTATTTGTGAAAATTCTTTATTATAGAATAAGCTTCTTTTTTGGAGTACGGAATGATACTATCAGACTTATATACAGGTGAAGCAGATCAGCTGCCAAAGGCCATGGAAGTTTTATCAGAGATGAAGGAGTTGGGATTGTGTCCAAATACTATAACATACTCTATACTTTTGGTGGCAAGTGAAAGGTAATTCAGTGGAGTTCTCTTAGTATTTTTGACACACAATTTCATATTGTATGCTTTTATCTGGTGAATCTCTGACAGTTTGGTGCATCTTTTATAGAAAAAATGATTTTGAAGTAGGCCTCATGCTCCTCTCTCAGGCAAGAAAGGATGGGGTTGCACCTAACCTCGTTATGGCTAGATGCATAATTGGTAAGTAAAAGATTTTTCTGCTTAATGATACAATACAACTTTTACCCTGCTATTCTACTAGGTATCCAATATAAGTTGATTTCTTATCATATCTTTTTCCTCCGCAGCCCCTCCCCTCAAGTAAATTCTACATTGCCTGAATGAATTTCATTTTTTGATAGCAACAGATTGTCACATTTTAGGTGAAGCATTTGGTGATCTTACCCATTCAAAAACTTTGTTATCAGCTACAATTCCATGTGATAGACTCATGTTTTAAAGTATTTTGAAAATATCGATCTTACGCGGTCTGTGTTATGTATACTTGCATATGTATGTATATAAGCATTATACAATTTTGTAATTGAATTGAATTTTAAAGACAATGAAACAGACACACACACGCACACACACACACACACACATCTGTATATCAGCCTTAAGGATTTTATATAATTCTTTCAATATTATCTGTTTGAAGGTACGTGCTTGCGAAGATTTCAGAAGGCTTGTATGGTTGGTGAGCCTGTTGTGTCTTTCAATTCAGGACGACCGCATATTGAAAACAAATGGTACTTAATTCCTTTGACAAGTACAAGTTTTTTGTTAATTTTTTTTTTAAAATTTTTATCTTAATCTTTTAAAGCACAACTTTGTTGATGATTACTATGAATTGGAAAAAGATTATTGAAATTGTTCTCTCCCACTGTAGGACGTATTATTTTGGGGGAAGCTTGGGTCATTTCTAAATTAAAGCTGCTTTCTAGATTTACTTAAAAACTAGCGAAAGCGTTGGTGAAAACTAATCTTTAATGTCCTCCCTTTTTTAGGACGTCAGTTGCTTTGGCAGTCTATCGTGATGCTATTGTTGCTGGTACAGTACCTACCATGGAAGTTGTTTCACAAATTTTAGGGTGTTTGCGGCTCCCTCTAGATGATTCTTTGAAAAGTAGACTCGTTGAGAACCTGGAAGTCAGTGCTGATTCATCAAGATACTCTAGCCTCAGTTCATTGATAGATGGATTTGGCGAATATGATCCTCGTGCTTTTTCATTACTTGAGGTAAGAACATGTTCAACTGTAATCAGCCAACTCTTTGGTCTCGAAGCTTGGAAGTGCAGAGTATTTAATCAATTCCTGTTACCTTTGCTAGGAGGCTGCTTCTTTTGGGATTGTTCCATGTGTATCCTTCAAAGAAAGTCCTATTGTTATTGATGCAAGAGAATTTCCAATTAATATAGCGGAGGTTTGTGGATCTCTCTATTAAATTTTCTTATCATTTAGGAAATTTATTTGCCTTAGTTGAGGCCTACTGCTTCAGATTGCTGTGAGTGCTTTTTTCTTGAATGGTTATGAATGGTTAAAGCCTTGAACTGCTTTGTCTTTATGATTGTTTTTAGCAGCTGGAATTTTTTAATCAGAGACATTTTCTGTTTTTTTCTTTTCCCTCCCTTTTGTTAACAAATTTTGGTAAGAATTCATTTTCTACATTTTTCTAAATTCCCACATTCTATATTATGATAATATAATACGAAAGTGTGAATATAATGTTAATGTTTTTTGAAGTTGACAATTTATACTTTGTGGTTTAATTGAGCAAACTATTTACTGCTTTAGGTGATATTTTCACGTTACTATTTCCTGTATTACTCTTTTCAGGTTTACCTCTTAACAATATTGAAAGGTCTCAAGCATCGGCTTGCTGCTGGTACGTATGATCTCCTTTTTTATCTGATTTATTCTTTATTTGAGGACTTCACTGTATTTTAAGGAATCTCTGGATCGTAAGGTTGCTTGTTATTGAAATTATTAGAAGCCTCTGACAGAAGAATATAGAGTATGTCATGTACATATAAATCTTTTATGATCAGAATGGATTGCCTTGTTCTGAGATTGATAATTCAAATGACATAAGCAACTTAGGTTCCGTTTCGTTTGCAGTTTTGCAATTTCCTTCCTTTTTTCCTTCTCGCTTTTTTCTTTTTCCTTCCAATGCATTTCTTAAGGCAAATCACAACTGCACTAACCTAACAGAGCTTTATTTTATCAGACAAAATTTGTAGGATTTCTGGTGAATACTTGCATGTAGAAATACTAACTCCTGTTGTTGGCATTCTTGGTACACTGGCCTTTCTGTAGGTGCGAGATTGCCCAGTATATCCATCGTACTGCCCTTGGTGAAGGCAGAAATTTTGACCCCTGAAAAGGAGAAATCAATCAATCTTGCTGGAAGGTTAGAGGATTTCCTACTTGCATTAGCTCACTCAGTCATACCACACACTCGAATAATTAATGGGTGACGCTGCTGTTTATTATGTGCTGTTAATTTAATGGTTCAGACTTCAGAATGTGATTTTATTAGAAATTAAAAATGAGATGTTCTGAAAGAGAGGAAAGAGTTGGCCTGTAATGAGGTGGTGGACAATTGGACAATATAGTTGCTTTTGTGCAGAAATCAGAGACCGTATAAATTTTATACGGTCAATCAATTGAAAATGGATTGATGGTTTTTATATATGTCAATTTATTTATGTGGACAGGCTTGGGCGAGCAATTGCATCGTTACTGAGAAGGATTGGACTACCATACCAAGGGAATGAATCGTATGGGAAAATCAGAATCAATGGGCTTGCATTAAACAGATGGTTTCAACCAAAGCTTGCTTCTCCTTTTACTGGAAAACCAGGAGAGTGGAATGTCTCGCAAATGCGTTTGGGGAAAGGAATTTTCCATCAGCAACGCAACATTCGAACAGGTAATTTGTCTTTGGATTGAGAGTATAGCATAATCTTCAGTTCAGAATTGGGTGTATGGAAACAATTACCTGAAGTCATTAGTTGTCTGTTTCCATGAAGCTGATGCTTTATTTCAAATGTCTTAGACTTACAATATATACTCCTGACTTGGATTGAGGAGTAACTTAAATAGGAAGATAATTGATCTAATGATCATTTTGTGTAAAGAAAGTTGGGAGGGGTATAGTAAGAGTCACAGACAGATTTACAATTGGGCAATTCTCTGCTCCCTTTGAAAATCTGATTTTTTGTCTTATGTTGTTGTATTTTGTAATTATTACAAGTAGAACAAAGTTTTGTCTCTGTTCCCATTGAAATTTAATTGGTAACTTCATTAACATATTATCATCTATCTATATCCTGCATAAGTACATATATAAGTACAAACTAAAGAAATCATTAATGGCCAAACTGAAAATACTGATTCACATATTGTGGATAATGATTTTACTATCCAAATCTGTCATAAATACTTTCCCAGTTTTGTGCTTAAATTTTCATCCCAACTTCTGATGAGTATATGGATTTGGGTCCATTGGCTCTCATGAATTCAGTAACCGTGCAATGGGCAGAGAAAAGGGACAATGTCCATGTGAGGAGCATCTCCATTTTGTGCAACAAAGAAAAGATTTTTGGGGTTCGAGTGTGACAGAGTGGACTTGAAGTGAGCCCTTTTGAGCCACCACCAGGTCATTTCTGTTGTAATTTTGGTGGGCACCAAAATCCCCTTTACTGATTTGTTTGTTCATATATCATTCTAAATATATATCTGTCTGTCCATCAATTCCAAGCTAGAAAGCCAGAGAGAAGATTGTTGATTGGCTAACGCAAATACATGGACACCCATCAGCATAATTTTCCTGCTGGAAAACACTTATCTTTACAAAATCTTTGGAATCTCTCGTTCTATCATATTTGGGTCCATTTCCCTTCTGGAAAGTAAATTGATTGAATTACAATCCTTATTAAAAGTTATTCCATTTTCATTTGACAAGTGGCAACCAGACCTTTTTTAAAAGTTTAATCAGATTTTTTCGATTAAATTCTGCAGATAAGAAGCCTTTCTTCCTATACCTTTCCCAATCTATTACACTTCATTTTGAGTTAAAAGAAGGACGAAATGATTGAGATTTGATTCCTTTATTGACATTAACAATTCAGTATTGCAACTTGTCAAGAACTTTAGTATTTTGGTAGCAATACTCTCAGAAACTCAACTCTCAACGAGATGGATCGAGGCATCTATCTTGACAATTTGATGCCAGCATTGAAAACTTAATTAAATGAACCAAAATTGAAGAGAAACATTTAGGATTCAAAAACAAAGAATTTCATTAATCATCATTAACGGACAACATTTTGGTGGGAGGAGAGAGCATTATATATATTTAATCTCTTCACTCACAATCCTTGTCCCAAATGTCAAAAAAGATTTCTACATTTACATTTCTCATACTATAATATTTCTACAAGTTGATCAAATAAAAGAATTTAACTAATAATTAAATCTTCTAAACTCTGGCTAAGAGCATTTTTCTTTTGTTCCATCTTTTCAAGAGGAATGCAACCGAGAAGTGAGATCAAGAAAAGCATCTTCGTCACAAGGAATTGTAAGACCGCCCATTGGATGATTGAAGCCAAACTCTTCCTCTGCCCGGTTGAGCAAATCTAGAAAAGAAGGATGATTCAAATAAGAAATGGGAACAACAAATCTTGTCTTGTGGATTTCTCCAACATAAACAGCAATGTGGCCTTTTGGAACATCTGTCTGGTAATTCCTAGATTGCAGTTTCAGAACTTGCTTGGCATGATGAATCACGGAAGGCAAACGAATACCCATTTCTGATCTTGAATTGAATGTGAGAAAAAGAAAAAAATGAGCTGATCTAAGTGATGGGTTTTGGTTGAAAGAAACTAGGAATGAAAGTATATTAAATTGCAATAGAACTTTGTAAAGTTTGCAGGTTGATGAAGTAGGCTTTGTTGGTGCTTGTATTTATAGGGAGAAAAAGGTGTTTGATTGAATTGGCAAATTGGCGAGTATTGGAAATTGAAAAATGGCCCACTTCCTCTAAGATTCACATGGCCATTGCCCAATTAACTCAACAACTATCTCTCTCCTCTTTCTCATCTAGTATTTAATTATTCATCTATCTCACAACAACATTTAGAGAGTTTGAGACCCACTTTTCTAATTTTGAAGTCATAGTCTAAATATAAACATTGCCATGGCTATAGTCAATGTTGAATTGTTGATGCCTTAGAAATACTATAAGCAGCAAATTCATGTGATGAGTTTTTTTGAATGAAATTAAAACTACATTCATGTGAGTTCCGGCTTTTACTATCTCCATAATAATCTCATCAAAGACGTCATATATTGCATGGTTGGCTTCCATTGCAATTAGATATGGAATTTGACAATTTGTATTGATCATTAGTTTTGGATTAGCTAGGCTCCATTTTGGATTATGCGTACTCTTGCAATAATATTATTAATCTGATCTTGGCTTCTTTTTCTCCTTTCAATGATTGGGACCATTTTTTGGTTAAATGATTGGAATCATAATTTTGTTACATCATTTGCAAAATATTCATGTTTGAACTATTGGCATTGGATGATAATATATAGTATTACTTTTTGAGAGAACAATTATATAACATAACAATTGGGCGAGTTCCATTATTAATTTTCTGTAAAATTATCTACATAAGTTATTTTTCTATAGGAGTTTTATTCTATGTTAGCTTTTCTTTTGTTTAAGGATTAAATATTAGTGTAACTAAGAAAAATGGTATTTGTCCCTTCAATTTGCACACCTACCTTGACGTGACACTAACTAAATTTAGCTATAAATTTACAAAAACCTAATCTATAGGGTAAATCATAAAACTTAATTAAGATATGATGTAACCCACTTAACTAGAAAAAAATATTAATGCAATCTAGAAAAAAATATTAGGAAGTTTTGAAAGCTTTCAACGGTTAATGAATAAAAGGAACCTTGATTAGAGGTAATTGGGAGAAGAAGACAACCTCAAAGATTGATACAATATATGATGATTGAAATAACACATGGCAATTATTTCCATTTGTTTCTGCACAAATTGTGGTAAAGCACATGGATTGATTGACCAAATCTCTTGCTGCCAATAAAGTCTGCGCTATCACATGCACTAATCTTATACAAAAACAAATTTGCAAAGATATAATTAAGATCCTGCGTAGTTATCTACCTTGAGAAAAGGGCAAATTAGCTAGTTCCAGTTCAAACTCAGGTTATCATATGATCTTTTATCAAGTAAAAAATGGAAATTATGAATCTTGATATGGATTCTCGGATCTAGAGCAACTGATATCAACAACATGCCCGAAAATAGTTGAGGGAATAATAGAATATCCTTCATATTTGGAAAGATATTCCCAAATAATTACTAAAACCATGCATATATATTTTAGGATATATTTCCATTTATATCATTCTTAGTACTAATTTTAAATTGCTTATAGTGCAATTTTATTTCTTTTTATTTTAATTTAATTGGAGGAAAAAGATTTTAAGCTCCGAGAGGTATGAGATGCCTTCCAAGAAAGTGGGTTCGAACTCCGCCCTTCCCTCCCTTCCTTATAAACCAAGAGAGAACATGCACCAATATTCATTCACTTAACTAAATACTAATGGTCCTTATAACCTAATTGATGGGTGAAATTGTTCTAATATTCAGCATAACCAAAGTTTTCGCTTTTTGAAGATTGTTTTAAGCAAGATGCAATTAATGATTGCCTCTATATGATAAGAAATTTACAGAAATTGATGATTTTAGTAATTGGAGAGCAATTAATGCTACTTTCCATTCATTTACAGTTAATTCACACACGGGTTTCTCGGTTAATAGAGCAACTTTGTACTACACTTGGTGAAGATAAATAAAAAGAGTATTGAAGCCTGTATCTGAAACTCTATGACGAATTTGTTATTTGTGTAAAGCAAAACAAATTCTTATCAAAGTCTTAAGCAATAATAATAGACATTAAACAAAATCTCTCGGATTCGAGTTTTCTGAATGACGAAAACAAGTGCCATGAGAGTTTCTCCTCATATGGGTCCTAACATGACTCGACTCTGGATTAGTCGGGGCCAATGTGGTTACCAAATACCGGATGTTAGCATAAAAAAGGAAAACTCTAAAACTCTATAATTCTATAAGCATGTGCATAATTCACCAAAAAAAGTCAAAATTTTCATATGGTTTTTGCTTAGTTTAGCTATAGAAAGAATTAATTATATCTCCTCTATCTCTATGGCAATGGTGCAATAGAAACCACTTTTTTTTCCTTTGAAAGGCAAGTACATGCAACAAAAAACACTCCTCATGCACTCAGTACCAAAATTTAATGCTTCAAAACAGAGAGCCAACAGACTTGAAACTCCAAGAGCAGGCATCTCCAATCTAACATACAAATATACCTATGCGATTTACTTGTCTAGCTAGAAACAGAACATTTTATGCAGGACAACGGGTACAATAATCACATGTTCTTATTCACACTTCCTAACAACAAGCAGACACATCTCATATCAGTACTCTAGCAAATAAAACTACCCTTAATTTTCACTTGTCCTTAATTTGATCTATCTTTTTTCGCCAATGCAAGGGGTTTCCTGAATTAGTCCATCATGACTGATTAATTTGAAATTTGAATTATTAACAAAGTAGTAGTTAATTTGAATCTGTTGGTAATTTCCAATCACAGTTACCTAATTATGATGATATTAGCAATATGGTTGAATATACCATGAAGCAGAATTTCACTAACAACGTCTAAATGGAAGAAATTATAATATACTTGAAAGGGTCAACAGAACTTCATTGTTAATATTGAGTTAAAATTTACACTTATAGAGAACAAAATGGAAATCAACTTGTCAAAATTGAGGCAATAAACTGCTCTGTTTTCATGCATCATGGTTCATCATGAGGAATGCAACTGAGACGTTAGAGAGATGAAAGCATCTTCTTTGCAGGGAATAGTAAGGCCGCCCATGGGATGATTGAAACCAAACTCTTCCTCTGCGCGGTTGAGCAATTCCACAAACGAAGGATGATTCAAATATGAAATTGGGACCACAAATCGTTTCCTCTGGGCCTCAGCTCCAACATAAACTGCAACGTGCCCTTTTGGTACATCAGGTGCTTGTTTCCTAGAGAAACCTGTAGAGTGAGTTTTCAGAATTTGCCTGGAACTCAAGATCACGGATTGTAAACGAAAACCCATTTCGGAGACTGAATCAAAGTTGGAAATTAAACAACAATTGATATTGGTTTGATGATTATAAGCTTGAATTGTGTAATGAAAGAGCTTGGATGGAGCTGGGAGGATGGTTTGGGGGTTGTATTTATAGTGGGCATATGTTGGTGTCAGCTGGTTTTGGAGTTTCTAGGAGGACCCAATTTCCCAAAAACCCACATGCCTTTGCTGACTTAGGCCACTCAATTTTTCTATCTCTTTCATTTTTAAATAATTAATAATCAGTTACTATAATATATATGGTGCAAAAACAGAGCCCACTTGTTCCTTTGAAGTCAGTCTCAAACTTACACTTTTTTATATGTTGATCAAGTTGGATACCAAAAAAACAATCGGCATTCGGCAGCATATTCGTGAAATTGCTATCTTTTAATTGGAAACTTTGAACCAAGCAAATATTCATGTTTTATCAATTTGTGGAGCCTAATTATCAATGCCAATTAAGTTTGGATTAGGTGTTGGAAAGCATTGGTTGTAAGTCGAAGTTCTTTCTTAGTTCAAACCAGGATCCTTGTTTTTATTTTGTCTTTTCGGTACTCAAAAGTTGTCCAAGATCAAATAAATTACAGTATAATTATCTTTCTTAGATATTGTCGTAAGCCAAAAATTTATGATTTAGTTGCCTAGAACTTATCTTTCATTATCGTTTAGAGCAGTTCCATAGTCCAATTAGAAAATTGCCGATACTAAATCTGTCCTTACTTGAGGAAAGAGAAGAAAAAAGTCTGCAACATGACGAAATTCTGATACCAAATGATAAATTAACAGCTGCAGTCACTATATAGACTAATTAATGCCGTTGAAACTATACGAAGCATAATACTTAATCAATATTATAAATGGATTATCAATTGAACTGGCATATCATGACGAAGGCCAATTGGTAGAGAAGAATGCATGGTTGTGGGCTGCCAATTTTCAGGGCAATAATTTGAAAGGCACATGAACACATGTGTACTGATAATTGACAGAAATCAATCTCTTCCCATTAATTTGCGACTGCATGCGCCTTGCTTTTGGTATTGATTACTAATATAGTATTTAATTAACTTGGTACTTGCATTGACGACATGCATTGGGAATTCTTCATCTTAATTAAATTTAATTGTTGCAAAGGATAACGTTTTGGAGTTTGTGAATTTTGAGATCCAATGAGAAAAGAGATATTTGAAGAGCATATAAACTAGACATTGTTCGCAATCTTGAAAGTTCCAGTGTTAATTGAACATGAATTCTTTAGGGGATCTAACCGATCCAAGTTGAATCACTGACGTAATGCAGCGAGAGAAGGTCAATATAGCAGAAATTTATGACTCTGAGCTAAGCAACTTGCTATTTATAGCATATATAAAAATTAAAATAGAATCCGTATAGGTTTCTAAATTCCAAGTTGATTCACCGTACACACTTTATCTCTTGTTAGAGTATATACTTAGTTTCAAAGTTAACTTGAGATTGAAGGAAAATCCAAAATTTTTACCTACATTGCAAGGAAAATTTCTTCTTAATAATTTGAACTATTATTCCTATTCCACTCCTCCAAATATATGTATCTACTTAGCACTTAATTTAGTAAGTACTACTATTTTGTTTGGCAAGTCGAGATATAGCTAGTCTCCATTCTCCAAGGGTGAATTTAGCTAGGCTCAAGTGTAATATACTTTATCATTCACGAGTAAAAAGTTTATTTCTTGAATAACACACGATCTATAAAATGAGTACAAACGGTAAGATGTAGACCAAACAGAAATTAATTAGGATAAAAATGGCTTTGGGGTTCAAGTCATGCCAGTGGTCCTCATTGGTGTGTGATCTGTAAGTACTACTGTAAACTCTATCTGAAGCTTGTGGTATGCTCTGATCCTGAACTGTGGCAGCTTCCTCTCACCTAAACTTTAAGGTAAAAAAGAAAAATGGCTTTAGATAATGACATTCAAAACTGAATATATAGTTATACCCTTTAATTAAGTGTCTAATATTGTTTGATGCAATTTAAAGTTTAAACATAGAGTTTCAATCTATATATATATTTTAGAAATCCCTTGATGATACATGAGAATAAAGAAATTAAGTTAGCTAGCCTCACATGTGTCATTATTTAATTAATTTATTAGTTAATGTTCTCAAGAGAATATCTCAAAATGATTAAGAGATTCGATGTCTTGTTAAAAGTCTTAAGTTCAAATGTTAAAGAAAGGTGAGTGCCAAAAAATTAGTTAATAATCTCGACCCACTTGTGGAGTAAAAAGATTTATATTGACATTGATCTTTCTACCATGGTAAAGTTGCAACATAGCACATGAACTTGATTTTTGTCTCCGTTCAATATATCATCCCACAAATTGATCAAATTCAAAAATTCAAAGTATAATGGAGATTAATAAAAGAACTTTATATATATGATCACTTTAATTGGGATAGCAAATTTATGCTACCAAACATGGGTTTATGTACAACTTCTCTTCTCTTGACAATATTTAAGGACAAAAAGGATTGGCAATCTGTCTTCTTTCCCTTATTAGGCATGCAAGCTAGAAGTGAGATTTAGGAAAGTATCTTCTCTGCAGGGAATTGTTAGATGACCCATGGGATGATCAAACCCAAACTCTTCCTCTGCCCTCTTTAGCAAGTCTTTGAACGAAGGATGATTCACAGCTGATATTGGAACCACAAATCGCCTCGTTTGTGTTTCTCCCACATAAACAGCGACATGCCCTTTTGGAACATGATCTGGCTTCTCTCTTGCAATAAGAGGCCGCAGCTTAAGAATTTGCTTGGCACTGGAAACCATGGACGCCACACGAACACCCATTATATATGTCTAATTTCAAGTGAGAAAAGGAAGAAAACAAGAAGATGTAGATTGGTTTCTGAAGATGAGGAGATTGAACTAGTTAACACTTAAAAGATCAAGGCTGTTCTTGTAGTAAAACTTGTAAATTTCTGTCAGGTTCTTGGAGCTAAGAGGCTAATGATTGTTTCTATTTATAGAGTTTGGAAGAATTGAAATGCAAAATATTTTTCAATTTCAACAAAAGCCCAAATTGGGTTGGTGTTGTCACTATATCTGGCGGCTGGTATACATTTCAGAGGACCCATTGCGACCAAGACTCACATGGCTTAGCTCACTTGACTCGTCCATTTTCCCCTGTTTTCTTAATCTATCCACAAATCTTATAATGCATCATAGCTAACAATTGCTCCCAAGTCCCGACCATTAATAGTGCCAAATAGACCCACTAGCCATCTCCGTGGTCCATACCAAGCTCATCCCAAAGTCTAAATACCAAAAGTAGATTTGAGAGAAAACAGAGGGCCGTACTCCGGAAAAGTATACATCAATTGACGAAATTTCGAGTTAAAAGTACTGAAAATATATTTGTCCTTGTAGGGTACCGCCAGGTTCCAAGAATGATAGTACTTATCATTTTTATACACGGTATATACAAGAAAATAAATATGTACTAGTAATAATTTTATTATTAGTCTAGGCACTTAGGCACTACAACTAAAAAAATAAACCTAAGTGAGTTAACCATTAATAATATATATCACTATTGCGGTTGCCTCCCAATTTGTAGGGTTTTTAACAAGTAAATTGTGGAGTAACACATTTCTTTATCCATGGTCGACTTGTCGTAATTGAATTGATGAACATTACATGCCTTCGCTGTATATTGAATTTTAGTAATGAAGTCTCTGAATCGGTCCAAGTTGTCATTGACCAAGGAAAGGAATACGTATATGCGCCAAGAACATTGGAATGATGAGAAAATATGCTTAGCAAGAACGGAAGTGTATTGTTTGAACGATTTCTAATACATGATCAATTGCTTTTTTGCTCATATTAATTAGTTCTCTCAGCAGTAGCATAGCGCCGGTATGTTGCTAGAATGCTATAGTAATTAAAATAAGAATGAAATCCAACTTCTATTTAAAAAAAAAATGAAATCCAACTTTTTTTTTCCTATCTTATCAATGTAAAATAAAATCTTTAATCATGTGTGAAGAATAGGACACTCACATGGAATTTTGATAAAGAATTAGAGTTATGGACTTGGTCGACATGGCTGGAAATTGAAGCCTTTCCTTTTGTGTTTAATGAACCTTCAATGCCTTCTTCTTCTTTCTTTAAATGATCTTTTAGTCTATTCCTAGTTGAGAGCGTAAAAGTTACCTTTTGATATTGGAAGTTACCTTCTAATATTGGTTTATAAACTAGTTTAGGGACCTTTTTATTTTTTGCACGTCTAATCCTTTTTACCATCAAGGAACTCTTTTTAATCCTTTTTATACACAGTAGGTACTTTAAAATTTAAATTTTAAGCAGATTTATTTAGATTCACCTAAAAAATATTTTATTTTGGTTAATTAAAATTACATGGGTCTTAATTTTTCTAACAAAAACTTAAAACTTAAAAGCCGAAACTAAAAAATAAAAACTTAATAGAGTAAATTGCAAAGCCCGTACCTTTAAAATTAGTCCATGGGCTTAAAAGTGAAAACCCCTTCAAAGCTTAAACCCTCTTAACTATAGATAAAACATAACAGAAAACGAAAACCCCTAACCACAAAGAAACCCAGGGCCAGCCAGAGCATCTAAAAATCCGGTGGGGTGTTTTACGAGCTGCGGCCACGAACTCCGACTTAGCCTACTCACAAGTCGAGAGCAATAGAGATTTCAATTATTTTTGTTGTAGTATGAAATTCATTTTGTTTCCTTTTATCTTGTAGGTGATTGGGGTAGCTGTTTATCTTGTAGGTGATTGGGGTAGCTGTTGATCTTGCTTAAGGAGGCTTTCTTTGTTCGGTTCCTCTGTCGGTTTCTATTGAGTTTTGCTTTGCTTTGGTGCTCTGTTTTTGTTTCGAAGGGTTCTTAGTTGCTGTCCTGTTGTGTGGTGGTGATTTGGAGGTCTGTTTGGTGAAGACGTTGGGTTTTTAGTGGCTGGGTCTTAAGGGGCAGGAGTATTTTACATTGGGTGGGGTTTGATTTGTTTGTTGTCTTTGAGGGATGGGTGTACTCTTTTCCTTCTTGAGGATTTTTTCTGCTACTGAGTTTTCTCCTCTGGAAGGTTGGAAGGTTTTAATGAGGCACCCTTTGTTCTTTGTTGAATGATATTTTGCCTTTAAAAAAAAAAAAAGAATATAATTCTTCGAATATTGATGACTCGCAGATAAAAGTATATAGAGATTTTGTCAAGTGTAAGATAAAATGGAGGGAATAAAGAGTAAATCAAAGTCAAAATCTGGGAGTGCAGCTAAAGAACATAAAGAGCAGCTACTAGGAAGCACGGATACGGATACGGCGACAGACACGTCGACACGGTAATTTTTGAAAATTAAAGACACAGACACGGATACGAGAGAACACGACTATAAAAATATTATATATTATATATTATATATATTTAATTAGGTTTACTATCAAAATTGTGCTCATAATATGATTTACTATCAAAATTCTACCCTATAATGATGTAAAGTGCAAGCCTATATAAAATACAAGCCCAAAAACCCTTATTATTTCATGTTCTAGCTAGTCTATTTTGTCCAAATCTCCCAAAACCCCAAAAACTTTAGTGGCAGCCGTGTCCCATTGTGTCCAAGGTGTCACCGTGTCCGACACGGATACGACACGGGTACGTCGACCTTACCGGAGTGTCCGTGCTTCATAGGCAGCTAGAAAGGCTCCTGCAGGAGGTTTTCTTCTTTTTCTCAGGGCTTTTTTTTTTGGGTAAAATTCTTCTCCTTTTTAATCATTTATCAGCTGATTGGGTAAAATTTCAACTCTTTTTTATTGTTTTTTTTACAGGATCCTGAGTTCTATCAATACTTGCAAGAACATGGTAATGACCTTCTTAACTTTGAGGTCGAGGATGAGGATGATGATATTGATTTTGATGTGAGTTAGGCAAATTATTTTCCAGCTTTTATACCATAAATAAGTGCATATATAAGTAAGGTGCAATTTCAATGGTTTTAATGTTTTGTAGGATGATGTTGATGTTGACATGGATGATGCCGAAACCCAGTCAGGTGATGGGGCGGCCGCCCATGAGGAAGAGGAGCAGGGGGAGGAGAAGCCATATTCCAAAAATGATGCCGAAACCCAGTCAGGTGATGGGGCGGCCGCCCATGAGGAAGAGGAGCAGGAGGAGGAGAAGCCATATTCCAAAAATGTTATAACTAGTGCAATGGTAGATTCTTGGTGCAATTCAATTCGAGAGGATGGGAAATTAAGTGCGGTTCGTTCTCTTATGAGAGCTTTCAGGACTGCTTGTCATTATGGTGATGATACTGCTGCAGGGAATGACCCATCAGCAAAGTTTAGCGTCATGTCCAGCACTGTATTTAACAAAGTAATGTTGTTTACACTATTAGAGATGGATAGAGTTCTCCGCCAATTGATGAAACTTCCTGCTTCTGGTGGGAAGAGAGAGACCATAAATGAGCTAATGAGCACAAAACAATGGAAAAGCTACAACCTCTTATTGAAGTCATATCTTGGAAATGCCCTACACGTTTTGAACCAAATGACTGATACGGAAATGATATCTTTCACTTTAAACCGTCTCCAATGTTCATCTGTATTTTTGGCTGCTTTTCCAAGTCTTTTGAGGAAATACATCAAGGTATGAAGAAGACATCTTTTCATGGTCATGAGCATGTATTGATTGCAGTTGCTTGTTCCATAGTGGCTATTTTATTTTACTCTTTAATAACTTGGTAAACAAGAAATATGATTTTCCTTTCTTTTTTTTTCCAGGTAGCACTTCACTTTTGGGGTACAGGAAGCGGTGCTCTTCCCGACGTTTCCTTTCTATTTCTTAAAGATCTTTGTGTTAGCCTAGGATCTGATTGTTTAGATGATTGTTGCAGAGGGATATACAAGGCCTATGTTTTGAACTGCCACTTTGTGAATGCAGTAAAATTACAGCACATCCAGTTTCTTGCCAATTGTGTTATAGAACTTATTAGAGTGGACCTTCCAACTGCATATCAACATGCATTTGTGTTCATCAGACAATTGTCAATGCTTCTACGAGATGCACTCAATATGAAAACTAAGGTATTGTTCACACGTTTTTGTCTAAGAAATGCTTACTTGTGTAATTTTCCATTTATCTATAATGCATTTGTTTTGCCGAAGCAATTAATGCCACTCTTTGCAGGAATCGTTCCGAAAGGTCTATGAGTGGAAATTCATAAACTGTCTTGAACTTTGGACTGAAGCTGTTTGTGCTTACAGCTCAGATGCTGATTTTAATCCCCTTGCTTATCCATTGACCCAAATCATCTATGGGGTTGCACGTTTAGTTCCAACTGCTCGATATTTTCCTCTCAGATTGAGGTGTATTAGAATGCTCAACCGGATTATCTACGGGTACCTTTATTCCTGTTTCCATGCTTCTTTTGGACATGCTGGAGATGAAAGAATTAAATAGGCCTCCCACTGGTGGCGTTGGCAAAGCTGTTGATTTACATACAACATTGAAGGTTTTTTAAAACGTGGGTGTACATTTTTTCCGCAGCACTATTCCCATATAAATTGCAACAATTTTATGTTCCAGGTGAGCAAGCCCATTCTCAAGACACGATCCTTTCAGGAGGCATGTTTAATTTCTGTGGTACAAGAGCTTGCTCAACATTTAGCCCAATGGAGCTCTTCTGTTGCTTTCTTTGAATTGTCTTTTATTCCAGCTGTGAGGCTGCGTTCCTTGTGCAAATCTACTAAAGTTGAAAGATTCAGAAAACAAATGAGGCATCTTATTCGCCAGGTTGATTATCTTATGTCTCTTCCATGCACTGGAGATGTCTCCAAATTAAACCATTATGTATAAGCATTAAGCATGCTCCTTTTATTGTTGCAAATTAACTTTTTGGGTGCATATATACTACTCATTGTTTCGTGTCTTTCATGACACAGATTGAGGCTAATGTTGAGTTTACTAATAAGAAGCGTGGCTCGGTTACATTTCTACCAGATGATCATGCAGCAACTACTTTTCTTGAGGTCTGCATTTATTATTTCTCATTTTGCCATTCTTTCAATTCGTTCCATTATTATTCAGCTATATTAAAATATCTTTAATGCTTTGGTTTGACGCACTTGATACTAAGGGTTATCTTTTGCTTTTAGGATGAAAAAAAGATGGGGACTAGTCCTCTCTCAAAATATGTTGTAACTCTGTGCCAAAGAGCACAACAAAGAAATGATTCAATAATGGAACCCAGGTCCATGATTCTGCTCTTTGATTGATCATCCTATATATATACTGTAATCGTGTTAAGACAGCTGGTTTAAAAGTCATGCATGTAATTTTTTCAGTGTTCTTGTGGGTGAAAAGTCTGCTGTCTTTGGGAGTAAGGTTGTCTCCCGGTTACCAGGAGGTGATTCCAGGTATTGCTCGACAATTTACTACCTCTCTCTCAGATACACTTGCACAAAAGATGCATGTGAGTGTAACTGTAAATTAATTTTCTTTTCTTATCCATGATTTTCTTTTTTTTCTGAGACCATTAATTATTGTCTTACAGTGCCAAGCTAATTCCTAGAGAAGAAGAAGAAGAAAAAGAAAACAAGAAGAAAAAGAAGGGAAAGAGTGAGGATGGTGAAGATATTGTGGAAGACTTGGTACTTAGCTCAGATGAAGATGAACCTTTGAGTGATTCCCAATCTACTGAGGAAGATGACAGTGAAGAAGAGCAGAGCAAGAAGCAGAAGCCTAAGAATTTATTAAAGAAGAATGCAAGAATATTTCATGCCAATAAATCAAACAAGAGAAAAAGGGCTGGTTGACAAAAAATCTTGTTACTGAGTACACTAGATTATTTATTCCTTTTCTTTCTTGGATAATGTCGTAAGCCAAAAATTTATGGTTTAGTTGCCTATAACTTATCTTCCCTTAATTAGGTCGTTTAGAGCAGTTCCATAGTCCAATAACAAAATTGCCGATACTAAATCTGTCCTTACTTGAGGAAAAAGAAGAAAAAAGTCTGCAACATGTGATTCCCTCAACCCAAAATTCTGATACCAAATGATATATTAACAGCTGCAGTCACTGTGTTGACTAATTAATGCCGTTGAAACTATACGAAACATAATATTAATCAATATTAATGGATTATTATCAATTGAACTGGCATCATGACGAAGGCCAATTGGTAGAGAAGAATGGATGGTTGCGGGCTGCCAATTTTCAGGGCAATAATTTGAAAGGCACATGAACACATGTGTACTGATAATTGACAGAATCAATCTCTTTCCCATTTGCGACTGCATGCGCCTTTTGGTATTGATTGCTAATATATTTAATTAACTTGGTACTTCACGACATGCCTTGGGAATTCTTCGTCTTAAATTTTGTTGCAAAGGATAATGTTTTGGAGTTTGTGAATTTTGAGATCCAATGAGAAAAGAGATATTTGAAGAGCATATAAACTAGACATTAATTGTTTGCAATCTTGAATGTTCCAGGGTTAATTGAACATGAATTCTTTGGGCGATCTAACCGATCCAAGTTGAATCACTGACGTAATGCAGCGAGAGAAGGTCAATATACCAGAAATTTATGACTCTGAGCTAAGCAATAACTTGCTATTTATAGCATATACAAATTCAAATAGAATCTGTCTTTACACTTATCTTGTTAGAGTATAGTATATACTTTGTTTCAAAGTTAATTACTTGAGATAGAAGGAATTAAATCCAAAAATTTTACCTACATTGGAAGGAAATTTTCACCTTCGAACTATTCTTCCTTCCGCTCCTCCAAATATATGTATCTAGCACTTAAATTAATATTTTCTTAACTAGTAATTTGCCACGTGTTCTACATGTAGGGTTGAAGTTTTGATTGAAACATATTTTAAGTTACATATTGTGCTATGATTTCAATGTTAATTTTGAAAAGATTAAATTTCTCTAAACAAATTATCGAGAATAAATTAATCAAAATTTTGTTTCATATTTTTTGAATTAATTTCTAATTTAATCGAAACAAGATTTAAGTACTCGTGAAAACAAATCCTTAAACGCTCCGGAACGCGTTTTAACCAAAAATCGTGATGGTTAGTACACGATTTCAACTAAAATTTTGCAAAAACTGTTCAAGGAGTCTTTGCGCCAACAATCATGCAAAATTGAGCTGGGGCTCCGGAACGCGTTTTTAGCCAAAAATCGTGATGGTTAGTACACGATTTCAATTAACCAAAAATTTTGCAAAAACTGACTCGGAAAGTTTTTTCTCAATTTTTTGCCACAATACTCATAAAAAATATATAATTCAACGCTAAAAAGGTTGACGGGCTTTCCTGGCTTCTAATATCGTTTTCCCTTTTTTTCCGAATTAATTTAAAATTAAATTGAAACAAGATTCAGATGTTCGTAAAAACAAATCCTTATATCTAATGAGGCTAATATTTGGTTCAATGAATAAAAAAATTTCAAGGAGTCTTTGCACCAAAAATAATGCAAAATTGAGTCGGGGTTCCAGAACGCGTTTTTAGCCAAAAACCGTGATGGTAAGTATAGGATTTCGGCTAAAATTTTGCAAAAACTGACCCGAAAAGTTTTTCCTCTATTTTTTTTCCATAATAATCAGATAAAAATATATAATTTAATGCCAAACAAATTGAAGGATTTATCATGCTTCTAAAAATGTTTTTCTATTTTTTCCCATACTTTATTTCTAATTAAATCGAAACAAGATTCAGATACTCGTAAAAACAAATCCTTCAATCCAATGTGGCTGAGATTTGGTTAGATGAATATAGATATTTCAAGGAGTCTTTATGCCAAAAACCATGCAAAACTAAGTCGAGGCCCCGAAACGCGTTTTCAACCAAAAACCATGATGGTTAGTACCCGATTTCGGCTAAAAACTTACCCGAAAAATTATTTCTCAATTTTTTGCCACAATACTCATAAAAAATATGTAATTCAACGCAAAAAATATTGAAGGACTTTTCACGCTTCTAATATCTTTTTCCATTTTTTTCTGAATTAATTTCTAATTAAATCAAAACAAAATTAAGATGCCCGTAAAAGCAAATTCTTAAATCCAATGTGCCTGGGATTTGGTTCGATTAATATAGATATTTCAAGAAATCTGTGCGCTATATACCATGCAAAACTGAGTCGGGGTCCTGAACACGTTTTTAGCAAAAAAAACCCATGATGGTTAGTACACGATTTCAGCTAAAATTTTGCAAAAATTGACCCAAAAAATTTTACTTGATTTTTTTTGCCACAATAGTAAAAATATATATATAATTCAACGCAAAAAAAAACTCGAATGGTTTTTCACGCTTCTAATATCGTTTTTCCATTTTTCTCGAATTTATTTCTAATTAAATCGAAACAAGATTCAGATTCACGTAAAAACAAATCTGTAAATCCAATGTGACTGATATTTGGTTAGATAAATATAGATATTTCAAGGAGTCTTTCTGCCATGCAAAACTGAGTCGAGGCCCCGAAATGCGTTTTTAGCAAAAAAAAACCATGATGTTGGTACACGATTTCGGCTAAAGCCTAACCCGAATTTTTTTTTCAGACTTTCTTGCCATAATACTCAGAAATAAAATATAATTCAATGCAAAAAGATTGGCGGACTTTCCACGCTTCTAATATCGTTTTTCCATTTTTTCCCAAATTAATTTCTAATTAAATCGACACAAGATTCAAATGCTCGTTAAAACAAATACTTTTATCCAATGTGACTGAGATTTGGTTCAATGAATATAGATATTTCAAGAAGTCTTTATGCCAAAAATCATGCAAAACTGAGCCGGGGCCTGGGAACGCTTTTCTATAAAAAATCGTGATGGTTAGTACATGATTTCGGCTAAAATTTTGCAGAAACTGACCCGAAAAATTTTTACTTAATTATTTTGCCACAATAGTCAGAAAAAATATATAATTCAACGCAAAAAGGAAAAATTGAATGGTTTTTCATGCTTGTATTATCGTTTTTCCATTTTTTTCGAATTTATTTCAAATTAAATCGAAACAAGATTCAGATGCTCGTAAAAACAAATCTTTAAATCCAATGTGGCTGAGATTTGATTCGATGAATATAGATATTTCAAGGAGACTTTTTGCCAAAAATCATGCAAAATTGAGTCGGCGCCCCAAAATGTGTTTTTAGCCCCAAAAAAAAAAAAAACCATGATGTGTACACAATTTCGGCTAAAAACTAACTCGATTTTTTTTTTTAAAGAATTCTTGGCCACAATACTCAGAAACAATATATAATTCAACGCCAAAAAGATTGACGGGCTTTCCAGGCTTCTAATATCGTTTTTCCATTTATCCTGAATTAATTTCTAATTAATTCGAAACAAGATTCAGATACACGTAAAAACAAATACTTACATCCAATGTGGCTAGGATTTGATTCGATGAATATAGATATTTCAGGAAGTCATTACGCCAAAAATCATGCAGAACTGAGCTGGGGTCCCGAAACGCATTTTTAGCAAAAAACCGTAACGTACACGATTTCAGCTAAAATTTTGAAAAAACTGACCCGAAATATTTTTACTTAAATTTTTTTCCACAATATTCAGAAAAAATATATAATTCAATGCAAGAAAAAATTAAATGGTTCTTCACGCTACTAATATAGTTTTTCCAATTTTGCCGAATTTATTTATAATTAAATCGAAACAAGATTAAGATGCTCATAAAAACAAAACCTTAAATCCAATGTGCATGAGATTTGGTTAGATAAATATAGATATTTCAAGTGAGTTTTTCTGCCAAAAATCATGCAAAAGTGAGGCGGAGCCACGAAACACATTTTTAGCCAAAACCATGGTTAGTTTACAATTTCGGCTAAAAACTGACCCGAAAATTTTTTTATGATTTTTTTGCCACAATACTCAGAAATAATATATAATTCAACACCAAAATGATTGACGGCCTTTCCACGCTTTCGTTTTCCATTTTTTCTTGAAATAATTTATAATTAAACCGAAATAAGATTCACTTGCCAGTAAAAACAAATCCTTATATCCAATGTGTCTGAGATTTATTTCAATGAATATAGATATTTCAAGGAGTTTTTGCGTCAAAAATCATGTATAATTGAGTCGGGGCTCCGGAACGGCGTTTTTAGCCAAAAACCGTGATGATTAATACATGATTTCAACTAAAAGTTTGTAAAAACTGACTCGAAAACTTTTTCCTTAATTTTTCGCCTCAATACTTAGAAAAAATATATAATTCAACGCCAAAAAAATTAAACGGTTTGTCAAGCTTCTAATATCCTTTTTTCATTTTTCTTCCGAATTAATTTCTAATTAAATCGAAACAAGATTAAGATACTCATAAAAAAATCCTTAAATGCAATGTGGTTGGGATTTGATTCGATGAATATAGATATTTCAAGAAGTCTTTACGCCAAAAATCATGCAAAACTGAGCCGGGGCTCCGGAACACGATTTTAGCAAAAAAACCATGATGATTAGTACACGATTTCGGCTAAAAACTGACCCGAAATTTTTTTCTCAGATTCGTTTGCCACAATACTCAGAAATAATATATAATTCAATGCCAAAAAGATTGACGGGTTTTTCACGCTTCTAATATCATTTTTTCTTTTTCTTTTTCGAATTAATTTCTATTTAAATTGAAACAATATTTAGATGCTCATAAAAACAAATACTTAAATCTAATGTGGCTAGGATTTGGTTAGATGAATATAGATATTTCTAGAATTTTTTAAGCAAGAAATCATGCAAAACGGAGCCGAGGCCCCGGAACGCGTTTTTAGCAAAAAACAGTGATGGTTAGATTACGATTTCAGCTAAAATTTTGCAAAAACTGAAACCGAAAAATGTTTACTTAATTTTTTTTGCCACAATTGTGAGAAAAAATATATAATTCAATTCAAGAAAAAATTGAATGGCTTTTCACGCTACTAATATCGTTTTTCCATTTTTTTCCGAATTTATTTATAATTAAATCGAAACAAGATTAAGATAAAAACAAAACCTTGAATCCAATGTGCCTGAGATTTGGTTAGATAAATATAGACATTTCAAGTGAGTCTTTCTGCCAAGAATCATGCAAAACTGAGCCGGAGCCACGAAACGCGTTTTTAGCCAAAAAAAACCATGGTTAGTTTACAATTTCGGCTAAAAACTGAACCAATTTTTTTTTTCTGTTTTTATTGCCACAATACTCGGAAATAATATAATTCAACGCCAAAGAAATTGACGGTCTTTCCACGCTTCTAATATCGTTTTTCCATTTTTTTCCTAAATTAATTTCTAATTAAATCGAAATAAGATTCAGTTGCTAGTAAAAACAAATCCTTATATCCAATGTGATTGAGATTTGTTTAGATGAGTATAGATATTTCAAGGATTTTTTACGCAAAAAATCATGCAAAATTGAGTTGGGGCTCCGGAACGCGTTTTTAGCCAAAAACCGTGATGGTTAGTACATGATTTCAGATAAAATTTTGCAAAAACTGACTCGAAAACTTTTTCCTTAAATTTTTGCCTCAATGCTTAGAAAAAATATATAATTCAACGCCAAAAAAATTGAACGGTTTTTCAAGCTTCTAATATCCTTTTTTCATTTTTCTTCTGAATTAATTTCTAATTAAATCGAAACAAGATTAAGATGCTCGTAAAAACAAATACTTAAATGCAATGTGACTAGGATTTGATTCGATGAATGTTCATATTTCAAGTAGTCTTTTCACCAAAAATCATGCAAAACTGAGCCGAGACTCCGGAACGCGTTTTTAGCAAAAAAAAAAAACCATGATGATTACTACACGATTTCAGCAAAAAAACTTCCCCGAAAATTTTTTCTCAGATTCTTTTACCACAATACTCAGAAATAATATATAATTCAATGTCAAAAAAATTGACGGGTTTTCCACGCTTCTAACATCGTTTTTCCTTTTTTTTTCCGAATTAATTTCTATTTAAATCGAAACAAGATTTAGATGCTTGTAAAAACAAATACTTAAATCCAATGTGGCTAGGATTTGATTCGATGAATATAGATATTTCTAGAATTTTTTACGCCAAAAATCATGCAAAACTGAGCTGAGGTCCCGGAACGCGTTTTTAGCAAAAAAACCGTGATGGTTAGATTACGATTTCAGCTAAAATTTTGCAAAAACTGACCCGAAAAATTAATACTTAATTTTTTTGCCATAATTGTGAGAAAAAAATATATAATTCAATGCAAGAAAAAATTGAATGGTTTTTCACGCTACTAATATCGTTTTTCCATTTTCTCCGAATTTATTTATAATTAAATCGAAACAAGATTCAAATGCTCATAAAAACAAAACCTTGAATCCAATGTGCCTGAGATTTGCTTAGATAAATATAGATAATTAAGGTGAGTCTTTCTGCCAAGAATCATGCAAAACTGAGCCGGAGCCACGAAACACGTTTTTAGCCAAAAAACCATGGTTTGTTTACAATTTCGGCTAAAAACTTAACCGAATTTTTTTTTCTCTTTTTATTGCCACAATACTCTGAAATAATATATAATTCAACGCCAAAAAAATTAACGGCCTTTCCACGCTTCTAATATCGTTTTTCCATTTTTTTCCTGAATTAATTTCTAACTAAATCGAAACAAGATTCAGATGCTAGTAAAAATAAATCCTTATATCCAATGTGATTGAGATTTGTTTCGATGAATATAGACATTTCAAGGAGTTTTTACGGCAAAAATCATGCAAAATTGAGTCGGGGCTCCGAAACGCGTTTTTAGCTAAAAACCGTGATGATTAGTACATGATGTCCGATGAAATTTTGCAAAAACTAACTCGAAAACTTTTTCCTTAATTTTTTGCCTAAATGCTTAGAAAAGATATATGATTCAACACCAAAAAAATTGAACGGTTTTTCAAGCTTTTAATATCCTTTTTTCATTTTTCTTCCGAATTAGTTTCTAATTAAATCGAAACAAGATTAAGATGCTCGTAAAAACAAATCCTTATATGCAATGTGGCTGGGATTTGATTCGATGAATATAGATATTTCAAGAAGTCTTTACGCCAAAAATCATGCAAAACTGAGTCAGGGCTCCGGAACGCGTTTTTAGCAAAGAAAACAATGATGATTAGTACACGATTTCGGGTAAAAACTGACCTGAAAATTTTTTTCTCAGATTTTTTTCCTCAATATATATAATTTAATGCCAAAAAGATTGACGGGATTTCCACGCTTTTGATATTGTTTTTCCTTTTTTTTTCCGAATTAATTTCTATTTAAATCAAAACAAGATTTAGATGCTCGTAAAAACAAATACTTAAATCCAATGTGGCTGGGATTTGGTTCTATGAATATAGATATTTCAAGAAATCTTTACGCCAAAAATAATGCAAAACTGAGACGGGATTTTTCATGCTTCTAATATCGTTTTTTTTTTCCGAATTAGTTTCTAATTAAATCAAAACAAGATTCATATGCTCCTAAAAATAAATCATTAAATCGAATGTGGCTGGGATTTGGTTCGATAAATATAGATATTTCAAAGAGCCTTTACGCCAAAAATCATGCAAATACAAATACTTGTATTTTGCTGAATTTATTTCTAACTAAAATCAAAATAAAATTCAGATGCTCGTAAAAAGAGATACTTGTATCCAATGTGGTTGAGATTTGGTTCGATGTATATAGATATTTCAATGAGTCTTTACGCCAAAAATCATGCAAAACTTAATGAGGGCAAACCGATCCGAAAATTTTTTTTTTCAATTTTTTGGCACAATACTCAGAAAAAATATATAAACTAGCAAATTTTTTTTCCTTGGTATAGGAAACTTTAATCTTGACAACCTCGACATAAGACCAATTTTTTTAAACATGTAACGTATTAAACTAATTTTTTCCTTATTGCCCATAATTTATTTAAATTAAATAAATATAAATTATAAATAAAAAGTAGTTCAAATAATTATGGGGAGTAAATTATTATAATTATATTTTGTATTCACAATATCTTTACATAACTAAAACAAAAAGTTTCATGACTATAAATTATAATATTATAATTAAATATATTATAATCAAAAAAGAATTATTAGAACCTACGTGTATTATATGCAATTCGGGAAATCCTCACTTTCGGTGCTGGGAAAGAAGTAAATTATTAATTACAATTATAGTGGATTATTAATATCTTTCCACAATTTAAAAAATTTAAATATTAGATTTACAATATCTTTCCATAATTAATAAAAAAAGTTGAATCATCTCCAAAAAAAAGTTAAATGACTAAAAAGAATACTTATTAAAAAATTATTATACTATAATACTAAAGGTATTTATGAAATTTCCCAATTAGAAATTTTGAATTTGTGATTTTATATACTAGAAAAATTAGTAAAATTAGGCACTTAAATAAATACTTACCATTTTGTTTGGCAAGTCGAGAACATAGTCTCCATTCTCCAAGGGTGAATTAACTAGCTAGGCTCAGTGCTTTATCATTCAAGTAATTATAAGTTTATTTATTGAATAATACGCAGAAGTAAACTCTACAAAATGAGTACAAACGAAACAAGTACAAGATGTAGACCAAACAGAAGTTAGAGTAATGACAAAAATGGCTTTAGATAATAATGTTCTCAAGAGAACAACCCGATTGCGATTAAACAAGCCTAAAATAATAAACAAGAATAAGATGATTTTACGTGATTCGATCAATTTGATCTATGTCCACAGGTAGAGAGAGATTCTTATTAATTTTAGGAGAAACGATACAACACATTAAGAATACAAGATATAGACCCCTTATATAAACATAGGGTATTTAGTTCCTATTCTGACTAGGAGAACTAATCTATACCGCCGGGGGCTTCGCCCCCACACCCGACGGCTATTTTGCATCTTCCCCGCATGAGTTCGGCCCGATCTCTCCGTTTCCATCACAGACCTCCAGGAAAATTCCACAAAATTCGTAACTCTACAAATATTGGGTTAGGTCACAATTCGGGCTGGGTTAACAAGAATTCCAAGCACTAATAACACAAATCATTAAGAGCTTTGGAAGTCTCGTTAAAAAGTCTTGACTTCAAATGTTAAGAAAGGCGAGTACCAAAAAAATTAATTAGTAAAATCTTGATGTGGGGTCAAAAATTTGATCATATCATCATAATCCTTCTACCACATGGTAAAGTTGCAACATAGCACATACACTTTTTTTTTCCTTGTCCCGGCCGTATCATCCCACAAATTGATCAAATTCAGAAACTCAAAGTATAATGGATCGAGATTAGATAAAAAAACTTTAATTATATATGACTTTAATTGGGATAGCAAAATTCTGCTACCAAACCAAACATGGGTTTATGTACAACTTCTCTTCTCTTGACAATGTATAATTAGGACAAAAAGGATTTGGCAATCTGCCTTATTCTTCCTGTACTAGGCATGCAAGCCAGAAGTGAGATTTAGGAAAGTATCTTCTCTGCAAGGAATCGTTAGATGACCCATGGGATGATCAAACCCAAACTCTTCCTCTGCCCGCTTTAGCAAGTCTTTGAACGAAGGATGATTCACAACTGATATTGGAACCACAAATCGCCTTGTTTGTGTTTCTCTTTCTCCCACATAAACAGCAACGTGCCCTTTTGGAACATGATCTGGCTTCTCTCTTGCAATATGAGGCCGCAACTTAAGAATTTGCTTGGCACCGGAAATCATGGACGCCACACGAACACCCATTATGTCTAATTTCAAGTGAGAAAGGAAGATAACAAGAAGATTTAGAATTTTGGTTAATTCTGAAGATGAGGAGATTGAACTAGTTAACACTTAAAAGATCAAGGCTGTTCTTTTAGTAAATCTTGTAAATTCTGTAAGAAGCTTGGAGCTAGGAGGGCTAAGAATTGTTTGTATTTATAGAGTTTGGAGGGGGTGGAAGATTTGGATTGCAAATTAATATTTTTCAATTTCGACAAAAACCCAAATTGGGTTGGTGTTGTCACTATATCTGGCGGCTGGTATACATTTCAGAGGACCCACTGCGACCAAGACTCACATGGCTTAGCTCACTAGAGTCTAGACTCGTCCATTTTCCCTTGTTTACTTGATCTATCCACAAATCTTAAATGCATCATACTTAGCTAACAATATATAATTGCTCCCAAGTCCCGACCATTAATGGTGCCAAATAGACCCACTAGCTAGCCAAGCTCACCCCGGAGTCTAAATACCAAAAGTAGGTTAGCCATTATGTTTGAGAGAAAACAGAGGGCCGTGCCCGTACTCCGGAAAAGTATACATCAATGGAAAATGCATCAATTGACGAAATTTTGAGTTAAAAAGTACTGAAAAATATATTTGTCCTTGTTGGGTACCGCCAAGTAAATTCCATGGATGATACTTATCATTTATACACGCTATATACCAACCAAAAATAAAAACACTATAATTAATTTTTTATGCCGCTTATTACGTATACCCATACCTGAAGAAAAAAGATAATTAAAGTGATGAAATATATACCTTACGGTAGTCTAGCTACAACTTGAAATAAACCTACCTGAGTTAACCAATAATATTATTGCAGTTGCCCCCAAATTTGTGGGTTTTTTTCACAAGTAAATAGTGTGGAATGGATTAACACATTTCTTTATCCGTGATTGAATTGATGAACATGTCTTGGCTGTTATGTTCAAGCTCACTTTTGGTAATGAACCTTCTGAATCGGTTTAAAGTGTTATTGACCGAGAAATTAGTAGAGGACCGTCCTATCATGTCAGCCATGAATACAATCATTAAAATTGTGCAACATCAAATCCACTTCTAAAAGGGTGACTCAATTCCAAAATTAAGATATTATTGAGATATGATTTAAAAAAATTTGAGTTGTGTCACTATATTAGTAGCTGGTCATATAACTAATTTGGTGGATCAATCCAACCTAATAATTTCTTGTTATTGACCAAAGAAAAGGTATGGCCAAAAAAAGAAGACCAAAGAAAGAAAAGGATATATTTATGCCAAGATCATTGGACTGACAAAATATGCTTAGCAAGTACGGAAGTGTATTTCTGTTTTCTAGCTTTCTGCCAAACGGTGATTTATATAGCTAGCTACTTATATGACTATTAATTTCTATCAAATTCTAATATTCTATTCACTGTCTGGCCAAACTAGAATCCTCCCTCAATCGTTTTACTAAAAAAATTAGAGCTAACAATAACGTTTTGGAGTTCATGAACAATGAAGAGAAAGAAAAGATGCATTGGTTCTTCAGTACCCTCAAAAGTTCTAGTATCAAGTATCAACCTTGGCTCTAGACTCTAGACTCTAGACTAGAGACATGTTCACTCACACCTAACGAGCCTTGACAAGTTTTTTGGTTGAGCCCAAGCTGAGCCTTGGACAAGAATTTTGAAAATTAATTGGGCCTAGGGCGCCCATCCCACCTATTAAACAGAACACCCATGCATAATGTCTAATTACTCGAAGGGGAAAATTAGGGGAATAAAATCAGGGAGATATATAAGTATATTGGTTTGCGCTTAGCTTGTACCATAGAATTACTTGTAAATTCTGTCAGTTGCCTGGAGCTACTTGAGATTAATGTGTTTGAATTTATAGAGTTTTTGGAGACATTGAAAGTGATATAATTTTCAAATCAAGCTCATGAACAAGACCCAATTTGGCTTTATGCTGTCAGCAGAGATGGGAGTTTTCATTTTTGAAGAGGTCCCCACGGCATCAAATTGAATCACATGGCTTTGCTCAATTTTCCTCATCTCTTTCTCTAGTTTGTTCTTATATTATTTTATTTTATTAGTATAATGATGATTCTTCTACAATTTGTTCCCACCAAGCTGGTACTGCAAATAGACACGGATCTTCTCTTGTGATCTCTTTGTCCGAAAAACTAGCTGATCAATCCCAATGCAGGTTTACACCATTAGGTTTTGAAAAACAGAGGGCTCGGTGTACATTGGAAATTTTCAGTGAAAATTATATATATATATATATATATATATATATATACTAATTAAACACTCATGGTCTTTTCTGTAACTCAAAAAGATCAGAACATTCCATGTGTTCTTGTTGCTGAAATCGCCAAGTGCCCAATTGCATGACTGGCTTATTCTTATCATATATATATATGCTATGTCAATGTGGCATTCTACACATATATTTTACATTAATAAACTAAACCACGTACCAATACCATAACTTTTATATGATAATAATAGACTTATGATTGGGGTCTATATATCTTCTATGTCCTATAATTAAACTGCCTTGGCAGCAGTTGATAATTAATACATGCATTGCAACTTGAAGTTGAAATGCACTTTATATATATAATGTGGGATAGGGAAGCATATAAATCCACCGGAAATGCCAAGAACATTGGAGTTATCCTTTTGATTCCCGCCAGGTTGCCAAAGGGTTCTAGCTAAAGCTAGTGCACCTAAAAGTAATTAAACAAATTATGCACTTCTGATTGAGATATCATACTGATTAATTTCGAATTAATCGACGCTTTTTTTTGAAGAAAATGTAATTTTCATTCATGAAAATGAAATTACATAGTTCACAACATAAATTACAATAGATTGAATTTCATCATCAACGTCTTGATATAAGTAATTATATGCGAATTTAGTCTTTAATCAATTGACCATGCATGACAAAATTAAGATCATCGAGTATAAAAGAAGTAATTGATAGCCATATCATTGAAATTTGACTAAGCAAAGGAAAACACAATTATACAGGATAATGCGTGTAGATAAATTGGCTAAAGATAAAAAAGGACTGGGACTATCCTTCAAAAAGAAAAAGGAATGGGACAAACATATACCAGAAACCGAGCCAAATTAATTTGCGTGCATGGGTTTGCAATCTGGAAATTTTCAGGGCGAATTAATTGAACATGAATTCTTGGAAAATCCAAGCTAACCGATCAAGTTGAATCACTGACATATGCACCCAGGAATAACAACGTCGATGCCAGAAAAATTTATGACTCTAAGCCCCTGTTGGGAGACTCATCCACCATAACTAGGTGCGCGACGCGGGTCGGATCCGGAGCAAAGCCCTGGATATCGGATGGGATAAAAAAAAATTCTAAGCTAAGCAAATTGCTATTTATAGCAAATAGTCTGTAGGTTTCTAAATTTCAAGTTCACCGCACACATTCATTTTTATTATTCTTTTTAATTAAAAGTCACACACTTCGTCTTGTTGGATATCTGCTAAGTTTCAAAGTTAACTTGAGACTGAAGATAAATCCAAAAATTTTACTCACATTGCGGAGAAATTTTCATTTTTGAACTATATATATATGCTTCCTTGCACACCACCAAATATATGCATACACTTCAATTTATGACTTCAATTTGGAGAGAAAATTTCTCCTGCCGAAGGCTCTATACACATGGGGTTACATATTTCTTTGTTCACAAATTAAGAGAAAATTATAATAATTAATTAAGGACAAAAAGAATTGGCAATCTGCTTTAGCTAGCTAGGCATGCAAGCCAGAAGTGAGATTGAGGAAAGTATCTTCTCTGCAGGGAATTGTAAGATGACCCATTGGATGATCAAACCCAAACTCTTCCTCTGCCCGCTTTAGCAAGTCTTTGAACGAAGGATGATTCACAACTGATATTGGAACCACAAATCGCCTTGTTTGTGTTTCTCTTTCTCCCACATAAACAGCAACATGGCCTTTTGGAACATGATCTGGCTTCTCCCTTGCAATAAGAGGCCGCAGCTTAAGAATTTGCTTGGCACTGGAAACCATGGACGCCACACGAACACCCATTATGTCTAATTTCAAGTGAGGAATGAAATAAACAAGAAGATGTAGATTGGTTTTTCTGAAAGAATTAGTAAAACTTGCAAATTTTTCTCAGGTTCTTGGAGCTAAGAGGCTAATGTGATTGTTCGTATTTATAGAATTTGGAATGGGTGGGAGAGATAAGATTGATTCAATTTGGACAAAAAGACCCAAATTGGCTTTGGTATTTTCACTATATTTGGCGGCTGGTACAACTAAAAGGACCCACTGCAACAGAGACTGATCACATGGCTTTGCTCAACTCTTGGCTCCTGTTTGCTTAAAATAAAATCTATCTACAATACTTCTTAGCTACTATTGCTTCCGGAGTTCCGACCAATGCTGCAATCGACCCATACCCATTGTTCTTAACTTCCAAACAAGCTCACTCCAAAGCTTAAATACCAAAAGTAGTTATGTACCCAAAAAAAGTAGGTTAGGCATTTATATGTTTGAGAGAAAACAGAGGGCCGTACAATGGAAAATATATACATGATCTGCTCAATTGACAATGTGTATCATATGCGACGTATACCCAAATTATAAAAAGAAGAGTGACAATAACATATGCCGTGCGCGCCAGTCTACAACTTATAGTATTTAACCTAATGGTAATTCGGTACCCAAAAAAAAAAAAACTAATGGTAATTGGTAAAGATTGATGAGAGCCATGAAATTTAACAAATTTTATTGCGGTTAATTAATTAATTATAGCTATTAGTTTGTGGAAAATTATAAAATGCATTGTCAATGGAGTTTGACAGACCAAATGTAGGTTTAAGGGTTGACATTTGTCATTTAGTAAATAGTTTTGAATTTTAAAAACAAAATTAATTCAGAAAATAGATGTGTTAACTTCTCATCTCGCTTGTGGAGTTCAGAATTTACAGTTTGTGTGTATCAAATAATTATCCTTAATTTGTTGGGGTTTTTTTTTACAAGTATTTTGTGGAGTAACACATATTTTATTTATTGTCCAAATTGAATTGATGAACATATATTCTTAGCTGTTATATAGTTGGCTTAAATCATTAATAGATCACATGGCCGAATGTCAGTTTCACCCAAAAAAAATCACATTAGGTGTGTTTTAGATTGTAAGATTATGTATTGTAGTAATGGCAACGACAACGATAAAAATAAAAAATCAATGGTAAAAAAAATAGTGCTTATAGTAAAATTAACAACGTACGGTGGGGTTAGATAAAGATATGAAATGACCAAAAGGAATATTAATTACTAAATTGTGAGTGTGGAGTTTAAAAAAAAAAAAAAGTGGGTGAAAAATGCCCCACTGACAAATATTGATGATATGAGCGATCGAGGGATTTTGTTTCGGTGGGAATTTGCCTTCCCATTGAGGCGAACTAGCCTGATGATCTAGAAATAGCACTTAAGGCCTCCGTGAGGTCATATGGTACGGTTAGGCCTCCCAAACGCACCAAATGGCACCTTAATAAACAAATGGGCCATAAGTTTTAAAATTTAAGACACTAATCGTGGTAGGATTTTCATTTGAATCTAGTGATATATAATATCAACACGTACGTTAATATATAAATGTATGTGAACGAGCAAATAGAGACTAAAGTACCCATTTTCATTCTAGTTGTATAGTGACAACATGATCTCACATAGCCTCTAAACCTTAACTCAAAATCAAAACCATATATATGACTTGGTTTACAAAACGAAGACGAAGAAAGATTAGGCAAATTAGGCAGAAATTTATATGCTAATTCATTTCATAATTATTAGGCATGCATTAATCGAGAAGTGACATCAATAAAGACATCTTCTGTGCATGGAATTATTAGACGACCGGTTGGATGGTCGAAGCCAAACTCTTCCTCCGCCCGCTTAAGCAAGCCATTGAACAAAGGATGGTTCACAACTGATATTGGAACCACAAATCGCTTTGTTTGTGTCTCTCCCACATATACCGCAATGTGACCTTTTGGAACCACCGACGGCTTCTCTCTTGTAACAAGAGGCTGCCGAAGAATCTGCTTGGCGCTGGAAATCATGGACGCCACACGAAAACCCATTAAGTCCAATATTTTATATTTAAAATAATATTTAAAAAAAAAGGATATATAGATGGGTTTCTGAAAATAAGATATAAGGTTTTTTTTTTTTGGCAATATAAGATATAGGGTTTAGAACTGGTAAATTCTGTCAAGTTTTCTTGTAGCTACTGATGAGGCTGAAATTTTTCTTGTATTTTATAGAGTTTGGAGGGGATAGTCGGATAGAGACGTTAGATTGGCATAATAATTTTTAAAGTCGACAAAACCCCAAATTGGCTTTGTGTTGTCACCATATTTGAGTAGCTGGAACATTTGGAGGACCCACAAAATTTCACATATCTTTGCTTAGTTGACTCATGGCTTAACCATTTTCTGGCTAAATTTTACTACTATTGAATTATAAATTGTATCTATACCATTGCTCCGGACGTCCCAATGGGAAAATAGACCCAAACCCACTAGCTCCATGGTCCAAATAAGCTCACTCCTGTCCAAACTCTAAAAAAACAGGTTAGCCAAAGCCATTCATTTTTGAGAGAAAACAGAGGGCCATTTATAACTCCGGAAAAAATCCAAGTGACGGATTTTATTTATAATAATATAATAATTTATTGCTAAAGATAAGCAAAAGGGAACAAGAAAGAAAACACACATAAATTTCATGTGTCATTATTGCTACTGCCAGTGCAACGAGGAATTTGATACTTATCATCTAATACGCAGAAAACCTAGCTATTAATCCAATCGAAAAGATTGAGGTTTCTTTACTAAAATGTGGAGCTATCTATATGACTATATGTAACAATAACATTTTGGAGTTTATGAATTATGTACCAAAATAAAAGAAAACAAACATGCATCCAATATTGATTGACGATCGTCAATCTTGAAAGTTCTAGGTAACATTATTGGCTCTAGAGCTTATAGTGAGGAAAGGAAACTCACACGGTCTTTCTTGGAGGGAGAGGAAAACCATCCTTGAATTCCTTTTTCAAATTTGCGCGTGGTTTACATAATTACATACACAAGTGAATCAAATTCACATTTCCCTTATAAAATTGAATAAATTCCAAGTGTTTAATCATTTCCATAAAAATAGAATACATATTAATTAATATATATCCAGTATCCACATTTGAAAAACGTAAATATATATGTTATATTAGACTTTCCATATCTCAAAGAACGTGCATAGTAGCACATTAATTAATTTGGGTGTACATTTCAGAAGTAGTATCTAATTTTGGATTGACCCATATATGATAAATAGTGATTTTTTTCCCGTTAGGAATTGGGTCAAGAAAAAAAAATCTCCGGCCGGCTTCTATATATTATGAAATTCAAGATGTACTAGCTAGCTAGGTATTTTTCGGCCAAAAAAAAAGCTAGGTAAAGTTGTAAATTACCATTTCGTTTTTTTTTTTGGTTGAAAGTTGTAAACCATTTAATGATCACTATATATTTCAAAGTTCAATTGTGTAACCATGTTGAACAAGATCTTTGTATGCAAGAGTACTATATCTTATCTTACTATCCTACTACTATATAAAATTACGAAGTCAAAAATTCTAATTAGGAAATTTCATAAATACCCTAAGTATTATAGTATAGTATCTTACTACTATATAAAATCACGAAGACAAAAATTCTAATTAGGAAATTTCATAAATACCCTAAGTATTATAGTATAGTATCTTACTACTATATAAAATCACGAAGTCAAAAATTCTAATTAGGAAATTTCATAAATACCCTAAGTATTATAGTATAGTAATTTTTTAAAAAGTATTCTTTTTAGTCATTTAACTTTTTATTATTTTTTTGAGATGATTCAACGTTTTTATTAATTATGGAAAGATATTTTAAATCTAATATTTAAATTTATTAAATTATGAAAATATTATAATTGTAATTAATAATTTACTTCTAATGATTTTTTTATTATAATATATTTAATTATAATATTATAATTTATAGTCATGAAACTTTTTATTTTAATTATGTAAAGATATTGTAAATACAAAACATGATTATAATAATTTACTCCACATAATTATTTGAAATATTTTTTATTTATAATTTATATTTATCAATTGAAATAAATTATGGACATTAAGGAAAAAAAATTAGTTTAATACTTTACATGTTTAAAAAAATTGGTCTCTATGCCAAGGAAAAAAAATTTGCTGGTTTATATATTTTTTCTTAGTACTGTTAATTGTGGCAAAAAAATTGAGAAAATTTTTTTGTGGCAGTTTTTATCACCGACTCAGTTTTGCATGATTTTTGGCGTAAATACTCCTTGATATCATGCAAAACTGACCAGGTACAAAATCCCAGCCACATTCGATTTAAGTATTTGTTTTTACGAGCATCTAAATTTTGTTTCGATTTAATTAGAAATTAATTTGGAAAAAAAATGATATTAGAAGCGTGAAAAACCCTTCAATCTTTTTGGCGTTGAATTATGTATATTTTATGAGTATTGTGACTAAAATTGATCAAAAAAAATTCGGATCAGTTTTTAACCAAAATCGTGTATTAACCACCATGGTTTTTGGTTAAAGCCGCGTTTCGGAGCCCCAACTCAGTTTTGCATGATTTTTTGACGCAAAGACTCATCGAAATATCTATATTCATCGAACCAAATGTCAGCCACATTGGATGTAAGGAATTGTTTTTACGAACATATGCATCTTGTGTCGATTTAATTGGAAATAAATTCGGAAAAATGGAAAAACGATATTAGAAGCGTGAAAAGCCCGTCCATTTTTTCGGCATTGAATTATATGTTTTTTCTGAGTATTGTAGCAAAAATTTTAGGAAAAAAAAATTTCAGCTTAGTTTTTAACCAAAATTGTGTACGTGTTTTTAGGCTAAAAATGTGTTCCGGGGTCACAGTTCAGCTTTGCATTAGTTTTGACACAAAGACTCCTTGAAATATCTATATTCATCTAACCAAATCTCAGTATCTGAATCTTGTTTCGATTTAATTAGAAATATATTTGGAAAAAAAATGGAAAAATGATATTAGAAGCGAGAAAAACCCTTCATTTTTTTTGTTGAATTATATATTTTTTATGACTATTGTGGCAAAAAATTGAGAAAAAAAATTTTCGAGTCAGTTTTTGCAAAATTTTAGTCAAAATCGTGTACTAAAAATCACAATTTTTTTTCTAAAAACGCGTTCCGAGGTCCCGACTTCAGTTTAGCATGATTTTTGGCGTAAAGACATCTTGAAATATCTATATTCATCGTACCAAATCCCAGTCACATTAGATTTAAGGATCTGTTTTTAAGAGCATCTGAATCCTGTTGCAATTTAATTAGACATAAATTCGGAAAAAAAATGAAAAACCGATATTAGAAGGGTGAAAAACCCTTTTATTTTTTTTGGCGTTAAATTACATATTTTTTATGAGAATTATGGCAAAAAATTGAGAAAAAAAATTTCGGTTCAGTTTTTGGCCTCAGCTCAGTTTTGCATGATTTTTGGCGTAAAATCTCCTTGAAATATCTATATTCATCGAACTAAATACCAGCCACATTCAATTTAAGTATTTGTTTTAACAAGTATCTGAATCTTCTTTCGATTTAGTTAGAAATTAATTCGAAAAAAATGGAAAAACAATATTAGAAGTATGAAAAACCCTTTAATCTTTTTGGTGTTAAATTATATATTTTTCATGAGTATTGTGGCAAAATTAAGAAAAAAAAAATTTGGGTCAGTTTGTAGCCGAAATCGGGTACTAACCATCACTGTTTTTTTGACACAAAACACGTTTCAGGGTCTCGACTCAGTTTTGCATTGTTATTGGCATAAAGACTTCTTGAAATATATATATTCATCTAACCAAATCTCAGTCATATTGGATTTAAGGATTTGTTTTTACGAGCATATGAATCTTGTTTCGATATATTAGAAATAAATTCGGAAAAAAATGCGAAAATGATATTAGAAGTGTGAAAACCCCTTCAGCTTTTTTGGCGTTAAATTATATTTTTTTTCTAATTATTGTGGCAAAAAATTGAGGAAAAACTTTTTGGAAAAGTTTTTGCAAATTTTTAGCCGAAATCGTTTACTACCATCACAGTTTAGCTAAAAACGTGTTTCGGAGCCATGACTCAATTTTGCATGATTTTTGATGCAAAGATTCTTTGAAATATCTATATTCATTGAACTAAATATCAGCCACATTGGATATAAGGATTTCTTTTACGAGCATCAAAATCTTGTTTCAATTTAATTAGAAATTAATTCGGAAAAAAATTGGAAAAATGATATTAGAAGCGTGAAAAGCATGTCAATCTTATTGGCGTTGAATTCTATATTTTTTCTGAGTATTGTGCCAAAAAATACAGAAAAATAAATTTCGGGTCAGTTTTTACCAAAATCGTGTACGTTACCATCACGATTTTTGGGCTAAAAATGCGTTTCGGGACGCGTCTCAGTTTTGCATGATTTTTAGCAGAAAGACTCCTTAAAATATCTATATTCATCTAATCAAATCTCAGCCATATTAGATTTAAGCTTTCGATTTTACGAGTATCTAAATCTTGTTTCAATTTAATTAGAAATATATTCGGAAAAAAAGGAAAAATGATATTTGAAACCTGAAAAACCCTTTTTTTTGCGTTGAATTAAATATTTTTTATGACTATTGTGGCAAAAAAAATTGAGAAAAATTTTTTGGGTCAGTTTTTGCAAAATTTTAACTGAAATCATGTAATAAGCATCACGGGTTTTTTGCTAAAACTATGTTCCAGGAGCCCGGCTCAGTTTTGCATGATTTTGGCGTAAAGAATCCATGAAATATCTATATTCATCGAACCAAATCCAGCCAAATTAGATTTAATGATTTATTTTTAAAATCGTGAAAACCCTTAAATT
>AWWV01011109.1:0-37780 GCA_001974805.1 Corchorus capsularis
CGACATTGGGAATTGAGGTGTTAATTAATCAGTGGCTGGGCATATATGTAAATTGATCGAGAAGTGAATCATGAAAGTATCTTCCCTGCAAGGCATTGGATCGAAAAAGGTGGATCACAACTGATATTGTTAGTAAACCACAAAACTTTACTAAAGCGGGGATGGATCGAGTTGTAGGCGACTCGTTTCACCTTAAGCAGGTTTTAAGTTTGAGATCATGAACAGCCGTTCTGTTGGTATACTCACCCACCAAATCCTAGTGCATGACTTGGATCGAATCCAAATTAGTGAGAGCTAGATAGCGAGTGAAAAAAAAAAAAAAAAAAAAAAATTCAAAAAAAAATCCACACTTTTGTTTTTGTAACAAAAATGCGATTTGGAGCTTACGAATAGGCTTGGCGCTGGAAACCAGTAGAGTTGGTAGTATACAAATTAACACCATTATGTTTAAGTAGTCGAAGGAAATAAAGGGAAAGAAGACATTGGTTTCTGATCAATAAGATATAGCAGAAGTCGTAAATTCTGATCAGTTGCCATGGAGGCTGGAGCTACAGGGCTCAAATAGTATTGTTTTTATAGAGTTTTGGAGAGAGTGAGTGAGGCAATGAATTGAAGGGTGATATTTCAAGTTGAAGAAGACCCACATTGTTTGTGTTGTCAGCAGCTGGGATTTCTAAGAGGTCCCCACTGCATCAAATCGAATCACATGGCTTTGCTCAATCTCTCTAGCTAGTTTTCTCTTGCTGTTATTACGAAAATATATGCATATGCCCCCACTTGCTTCTTCTGATCTTTGTTGAAAATTAAACAAGCTCATGCAGTTAGGTTTTGGAAAACAGAGGGCCGTACGTTGGAAACTTGAGTAAAATCCTCAAACTCATGGTTTTCTGTAACTCAAAAATATAACACTACATGTGTTCTTGTTCCTGGAATCGCCAAGTGACAAGTGCCAAGTGCCGTAGATACTTATCATTTCTCTAGATTTATCTTGATGTCTACATATTTTACAGTATCAACCTAAAATACCGACAAATTAACTAATCATGTCCTACTCCTTGGTTTATCTCAATCTATCCTTTTTCGGAGTAAGAAATTGGAGGTTTATGTCCTAATTAAAAACCTTTTCTCATTTTCTTGGGCACCTGCATGCACTCCTTAGCAGCTGATATATGTATTGCAAACTTGAAAGTTGAAATCCACTTATATATATATGGGATATGTATGATATATATTCGTAGCTAGGGATGCTTTTATATATCACCGGAAATGCCAAGAACATTGGAGTAGTAAATGCTTATTAATAGGAAATTAGGAAGCATATTTTTTTTTTTGAGATAAAATTAGGAAGCATATTTAATTACTAAAGATAAGCTATATATAGTACTGCACATAAAAATAAACAAATTGACTTATGATATTGAGATGTACTAATTCTGAATTAAGTATAACAATATGCGAATCTTAGTCGTCTTTAGTTGATGACAGGTCAATTAAGAGATCAGAATCAGAATGTATAAAAGAGGTCAAAATTGAGCTAATTATTGAATTTTTACCAGAAAAGGAAAAAAAAAAGATAAAATTATAGAATGCATGTGGAAAAAATATACAAAAGCCAAGGCAGACGCCAGTTAGAAGCGGATGGGGAGGCTGCGGACAAATGCCATTTTCTGGGATATTATAAAATAATAATTCCCTAAGCTAGCACATGCATGAACTGAATGACCGACGTCTGACAAAGCGTCTATCCGCCATATATTTGGGCATCAATTTTCACTATTAAATGGAACGTAATTTAATGAAGAATTTGGATAAACATTTCAGAAAGAGAATAGAATAAAGACTTCGATTAAACCCTTTTGGCATGCATGCAACTAAGGGTATGGGCCGCAGTTCAACAAAATCGAATTGAAGAAGAAGAAGCCAAAGTTCAAGGGCAATTGTCTAATTGCTAAAGCTATCATTATATATATGTATATAAGAAAGAGAAAAAAGAAGAAAAAAACCATGAATCTTGATGCATGAATTTCCGGATCTATTGAGAACTTTGAAAACTACTAACCACTAATTCTGACATAAGCGGAAGTAAAAGTTAGCAAAACAAAAGAACTGGAGAAATAATTCTTTTTAATTTATGGATATGTGAAAACCAGTGGGCGGCCCAGCTTTCCAAAAGTGGTAAGGTAGTTTGTTGCGGGTCCCCCTTTAGCCCAAGTTGGAAATATTTTATACAACTTACTCATATCTTCATGCATAATTAACATTTGAGCTTTTTCCCTTTCATATTTTGTCTCCCTATATATACCCAAAAGGCCAAGACCGGAAAACGTAGAAATTAATAAAACTGCCTGCTCTCAAAGGAACAAACTACTACAACAACATCAAAAAGCTTTTGCTTTTCATTTTCATTGGAAGAAAAATGGGAATTCGATTGCCAGAGGTTATGCTTCATGCAAAGCAAATAATGCGAAGTCGACGGTCACATTCTAAGCAGCACTGCACTTACCAAACATCATCGGTAAACGTGCCGAAAGGGCATTTTGCAGTTTATGTCGGAGACGAAGAGAGGAGCAAGAGGTTTGTGGTTCCAATATCTTACTTGAAACACCCTCTGTTCCAAGCCTTGTTGAGTCAAGCTGAAGAAGAGTTTGGTTTCGACTGTCCGGTCCGGGGACTCATGGTTCCTTGCGCCGAAGATGAATTCATCAATCTTACTTCTCGAATAAATCATGAATATTGACTACAAATTCAGCTAGGTAGTTATGTGGGATAATATTTTTGTAAATGAATGAAGGATCCAAAATTTTGCTTCTAGTTTGGATTCTAGCTAGGCTTTTAAATTATTATAAGAATATGTTAATACTATGTTCATGTTGGAGATGTTAATAATAAACTAATGAGATTTTCATATACCATACAATAATATGGGTTTCGATTAATTAATTCCTTTTGGGATTTCTTAACTTTCTTTTTTTGGAATGCAAGTGATCACCTCAGATCATATATATAGAACCAAGCTGTCCAACCCATGCATGCCGTTTATTGTTATTAGTATATTATTATTAATTATTTGTGCACTATAAGAAAGATATTAATTAGTCATTAATTGACTATTAATGTCAATAGTATTCTATAATAATTAATTAATCACTGCTTGAAAAAATGAACATTTTAATTTGTATGGATTACGTACGTCATATTCTTTTGATTGGTACCATTTCACCAAATTATCTAGTGAATAGGGAATTACGTAGATATATAAGGTGAAATATAAAAAAGAAATTTATCACCATATATTTAACTTTCTTCGATTATTTACAATCTACCATTTACATCTTTGATTTTACCATATGAAACTTGGTTTTTTCTTTGAAAGTAGGGGTGTCCATAATGATATTGGAGGCATAATTATAACTCGATCGAAAAAGCCAAAGGGACGAAGGGGCCTACGTACCGCCCAGAGGCCAGAGTGATGAATCACGATCCCTCACCCACAGCCTTGAAGACAGATCGAGATTCAATAGCATGTCAATTGTTGGGCCTATTAATTAATGTTATAATGTTATCGAAGTGAAGATATGACCTTTAATAAATCAATATTTTGATGGAGAAGGGCCCGATTATTAGTACTTTGGCAGATTAGGAATGACCTTCTATAACGTTTAGAATTCTTTCTTTTTCTTTTCTTCCACTAACCGTGTATTATATATAAATCAATGAAGATATTAATATTAGAAGAAAATACATATATACACTATCAATAGCTTTTTAGGAAAACATAAATTTAACATTAATATTATAGAAATTAATTATCAGGGTTATAATTAATAATGTGAAAATTCGGTTATTACTCTGTTAATTAAAGGTAATTAACCAGCAAAAGTGCAAGTTCTCCCTTTGTTCTTAACGTAAACTTTGTTATATGAGAGGATGCAGCATGGATGAGATAGGATTTGTTAAATCAGGTCAGATAGTGGGCCAAATCAATCGGTTGCACTGTTACAAAGGGCCATGGCAGGGGGGCAATATATTCATCTCTATCTCTTTCGACTTTTAGTCGAAAGGTCGAGAAAGGTACATCTATAGGTACAGTATTTTGCCTTCTTTCTTTTTGGTTTATTATGCAACTGAGAGATACTACTATTATGTTGTGGGAAATTATAAATGCACCTCCAATTTTTGTAATGATGCAAAATTGTCAATTATTATGTTAGCTTGTGTTTGTTTTCTTTGTTTTGATGGTTTTGTCCATGTTTTTCATTTAACCATTTTTATATGTAAGTGACAATTTATCTATTTAATGCGTTAAATTGGAGCTGAGGTTCCAAATTTGCAATATTTTCTCTGTATGTGAGTGGCTGTGGGCTGTGGCAAGGTTGAAGAAAAAAAATATAAGTACTAATTACTGCAACCTGCAATACATGTATAAGATACTACACTAGATAATAATTATACTATGTTAAAACATATAAACGATAGGAAAACATTTTTTTCTTATAATATATATATAGGAATTTAAAATAGTACTACAATTCTCCCCAAAACCTTTTTTAAATTTGCAAGTATGCTGAGATAAAAAAAAAAAATTCAGGAGAGATCCTGTCATAAATGTAAGAAACAAAAGCAAGAACTCATATAAAGAATATAGTTTGTGTTAAATAAGGGGTTGTTTGATATTATTTCCGTTTCCTGTTGGCAATTTTCTGTTTTTGGAAATAAAATAGTGAAAGCATAGTTGTTTCCGTTTTCAAAAATTTTGGAAACAGAATCAATGTTTTGGAAAAACTCGGAAGCAAAAATTTTGTGCTTTCATGTTTGTCCAAAACACAGAAGCATAGTCATGAACAATAACTCAAATACATTTTTACTTATTTTAAAAAAAACATTTTTATTTAAAAACATACAAAATTGTATATCCAAACATATTTTTGTTTTCAAAAAATTGACTGCACAACAAAAACAAAACGAAAATGAAACAAAAACAAAAAATAGAAAAACGAAAACGATGCCAAATGATTCCTAAATAAACTACTGTATAAAATATTATTATAAAACTAAATTTATTGTAAAAGGTTAAAATAAAAATAAATGTTTATATTCTTTCATTCATCAATCATCAAATAGTCCTAAGTGCACTGGCCCAAAGGGGAAACTTTTTGGGCCAGAGCCTAAAGGGGAAACAATAAACCAATTTTAAGTGCCAATCTTTGGCCCACTAAGACAATCCCAACAAGCCTAACGCATTAGCGGCCCACTTCCCCTTGCTCTGACTTTATTGCTAAAAAACCTAAAAATAAAGTTCCGTATGTTATTTCTTTTTTTTTTTGGGATAAATATGTATTCATTCATCCAATAGCAGGAACAAGAACTGCTATGAAACTAGTAAAAAAGAGTGAAGTTGAATACAAATGAAACAACTATCAAGCTAAAAAATTACTATCAAGCTAACTGTAAATGCCAGCTTTTACAAAGAGAAACATTGACAGGATCTGTAAGCACATTTGAAAGACCAGATAAACGAAACCGAATAAACTCAGCAACAACTTGGAAAGACTGCTCAATCGTTTTCATCTTCTTCTGGAAAACTCGATTGTTAGGCTCCCTCCAAAGTACATAGCAGTAGGCATTCCATGCTAATTTCAAAACTAAAGAGAGAAGAGACTTCCCTTTAAGCTTTGATATAGCCCATTGGAACTCAGTCTGCCAATCACCAACTGACTTTGTCAAGTTACAGGCTCTGAGAATCCTTTCCCATAACTTTTTGGAATATTCACAAGCAAAAAATATATGGTCACGACACTCTAAATGCTGACCACACAGTACACAATCCATAGAATCCAATGGAGTATTCCAATTACTCAATCTATCCTTGGTGGGCAACCGATCTAAGATAGCTAGTCAAGTAATAATAGAATGCTTGGGAAGATTAAAGGAGAACATATTTGTTATTTCTTGATAAAACTAAAAGTACAATTTTTTTTTTCTCTCGAAAACATATTTGTTAGAGAGATTTAATTTGAAAGGTATTAGTTTTAGACCAATAAAACTTGAGAATACCTTGATTAAACGAAAAAAAAAAGTGACATATTACACCCTTGACAGTCATTATTCGATCTCAATACAAGATATGTAGAATCTCACACGCCTATAATATTCTCGAAGGTTTGTTTTTTAGTACACTAGTCTTCGCTTCCACGTGCGTTGCACGTGATATTTTAAATTATATGAAGATTAAAATCTTAAGCATACTACTAATTTTGTCCTAAAAAATTATAATATTAGAGATGACAAAATTTCATTGGATTGTGGGTATTCGACTCGACTGCCTGAAACCGAACCAGATCCAACTCGATTTGACCAAAAAATCTGCTCAATTCGAAACCGAAATTATTTGACCCCAAATCATTAATGACCCGAACTCGATCAACCCGAAATTACCTAAATCGAGATTAATTATATTTAAATGACCAGAATCCGAAAAGACCTAAACCTGAAAATTAGAGGCTAAACCAGAGGCTCAAACCCAAAATTATTGGAACCATATGACCCAAAACCGAAAAACACCCAAACCAAAAATGACCTAAATCCAAATGACCGGACATTTGAGCGATCCAAACTCAACCCAACCTAAAACCAAAAATTAACCAAACCCGTATAACCCAAAATTTCCTTAATCCGAAACTGAACCCAAATCCAACCCGACCAGCCCATTTATATATACATTGGGTTTTACCATCAAAGTAACAAAAGAAATTATTCCACACAAATAAAAATATTAACAATGTATAAAACAACAAATTTAAACCCACAACAAAGTTGTATTTATCAAGAAAAAAATAATTATAAGTCAAATAAAATAATTACACGTTAGGAAAATAACAAATTTTAATCATAATACATTGAACTATCAGATAGAAAATGTCAATCATAATTACTTTTTAAATTAAAATGGTAAAAATAAAAAAAAATTATATAAAATATTGAATTTAATTAAATGAAAATAGAGTTTTTAGTAGAATAAAATTGTATATTAGAAAAAATTTTAATATATCCAATTTTTTTGGTAAAAATAAAGTAATTATAAAGATATTAGATTTAATTAAATGAAAATAGAGTTTTTAGTAGAATAAAATTGTATATTAGAAAAAATTTTAGTATATCCAAATTTTTTGGTAAAAATAAAGTAATTATAAAGATATTAGATTTAATTTAATTGAATAGAAATAGAGTTTCTAGTAGAATAAAACTATAATAGTTAAGTAAGGACATTTAAGACAATATATTTGAAAAATAAGGTTACAATAGACAATTCAAAAGTTTCTCAAAACTCGTACTTTTATATATATTATAGATGTTTAACTAGAAGGAACCTACCTATTAGAGTGGAGCCAGCCCCGTGCACTTTTGATTATTTTGATTGCCTCAATTATAAACTAATACTCCCTCAGTCCCATATTATCTGTCAACTTCTATTATTAGGGGAAAAGTGGACAGATAATATGGGACGGAGGGAGTATTATAGTTAATACAACTACTAGCTACCATCTATGAAAAATTTATGATTGTAATTAGACTGACGAAATATTCTTCAGTGCATGGAATGGTGAGACCGCCCATGGGATGGTTGAATCCGAATTCTTCCTCTGCCCGATTTAACAGTGCTTCAAATAGAGTGTGGTGCAAGTAAGATATTGGAATCACGAATCGCTTCTTGCTCCCATCTCCTACGTACACTGCAATATGGCCTCTCGGAACATTTGTCGTCCCCAACATTTTCCGAAGCATTTTCTTGGCTTGAGCTATCCCCATTAATAATTATAACTTTGAGAAGGATTAACGTATATATAGAAACCGTTAGATGTATAATAAACACTGAAATTGAATCTTTAGTATCCAAATCTATATATAGCAAGACTTGGTATCAAACCTTGAAACTTGGATAAGATATATATACACAGATGAAATTAGAGCTGGATGCCATTTGAAGAAATGTTTAACAAAAACATCTATACTAGTTAAGTTTCACATGGTTCTGTTTTGTCTGTTGCAAAGCATTCTGTCCTACGTCCTCCTAAACTTAAAGAAAATTATGTGTAAAACCTGTCAAATTATGTATGAAAATACGGATATATATGTTAGGCCCGCCCCTTGGTTTTTGATTTTGAACTAACAATTCATTGACTTTATGATCACTCTAGCTATGCTCGACATCCGAGACATATCTCAATCTTGAGTCAACATTTTTGATGATTCATTTCGACTGTTTACGTACTGAACCATTGAACTTAGACTTAATTGCTTTTCTTCGTAAGAAACAAACTAGCTAAGTTGGTGCAAACTTGCAATGTCTCACTCTCTAGAACATTCCTTGCTTGCCTCTGCTCAAAACCATCAATAACTTCTTTACCAATAATGTTGATTATGTATACCCTTAGCAAAGTTGAGCCGAAAGCCTGTAAAAAACTACTTGAAAACTTCGAGCATTATTTTTCTGTTTTATTATATCCTCAAGCTATGCTTTTAGAGTTTCTAGTTAACAATTACGCTATAAATTGAAAAAGTTACATTTTGCTACGAGGGATCGATATATATATATATATATATATATTATCTAATTTAACCACGACTTTCATAACTGGCCTTCTATTCTCCGACATAAATCTTTTTAGACATGTGAATTTCATGCGTTTGCATTTTGATATTTTGGCATTCAAAAGAAAAATCTTGTATATGTGAATGGGATCTTTGAAGTAGTCAAGTTTATGCTTGACGGTGAAGTGTAAGCATCAACGTGTTTGTCAATATTATCGCTGCTGGGACACCCTCTCATGATATATTATACTTTCCAATTAAGTTCCAACTAGCTATATTGATATTTTAAACAGTATATTAGGGGCCAGACAGCAGAGTGAGGAACTTAATGGAAATGCAGTACTAAATGTAGAATTTCTGACTTGATCATGTTTGGTTCCTCTTCCATGGATGCATTACTTCCATTTCATAGACATCTTTTCCTGTACCGTATATAATGTAAACAACCTTAATGCTAGTTAGCTGTAGATAGAGATGACTCACATGAAAGTTCATCGTAGTTTCATGTTTTAACAATTTCAAAACTTTTTAATTTAAAAAAAATTGTAGCTCCACAAAAAATATGACAGTTAATGTTAAGTACTCTTTGGTCATATCGGTTGTAAGATCAGCAGGCAAAGTCTTATGGTGCCCAATGATCTGTTCCTTTCTCGGTGCAACTCTGCAAGCTCTTGAACTAATTGGTTCATGCACATAAAACTAGATTTCCTTTTACACATGGCAGAAAGTTGTCTTGATTAAGAAAAATGATAAGAGAAATTGAAGTTTCCGGAGGCACACAATTACAATAAGCTGAGAAGAAAGAAATTAAATGACAGAAAATGATAGCAGAAGCTTTATATTAATGATATGCTTTTAGCATATCATATGTTGCCACGTCTGGATAGGCCATATGCATAATGTAATTGTAAATATGGGGGTTTTAGTAGGGGCCGTAGACAAGACAAGATTTGTGTACTGCAAAAGCAGAAATGCCCTACCACGGACCTGTACATTGAACAAGCTCGATCCCAGTCTTAATTAGTTTTCTATGACTATGATGTTGAAGGTTGTTCCATGTACAAGACAAAAATGCCACCTCCCATCATCGTACTTCTAATTGTCTTGGGGCCATTTAAGACTTACTCCTAAAAGAACTGCTATTTTATCCAAAACTTGGAGAAAAAGATCAAACTCTAGGGGAAGGAAGATGATCAGCTTATAATATAATCATTAATCTTGTGTTAGTATTTTTTTTTTCAAGAATTAAGGAAAAACTCTGTTGGGATTATATTGTGGTTAATTTAATTGGTTGTAATAAATGGTGTGTATGGACTGGATATTGAATGGCAGAAACGACATATATTGCAATATGCATGCAGATCGCCCTGTAGCTAAGACAGAAGACATGCATTATAAAAGTCTTTGTCAAAGCCATGGGCTTTGGCTTTGGCTTTGGCTTCGGCAGTTCACATCAATATTCAATAGTTCTGGGCATACGGCTGGAGCCTGGATGGATTGGGTAATTAATTAGATGGCTTAACTAATTAAATTCATTCCCTTTTAAGTTATCTAATTGATTTATATTATACATGTGAGTTATGGCCCAGCTTTGGAAAGGCCTTCTGCAAAGTGCAAACTAAACTAGAAACCCTACCTACCAAAAAGGTTTTACTCCTCTCCTAGACAATCGCGAAGCCCCTGTTCTTACTCTCAATACGAAGGATTTACACGTAGAATGGATCGATGGATATCAGGGTAAGAGAAATTAACATATATGTATGCATAATTTTCATGCATGTTTCAGTTTTTTTTCCCTTGTTCATGATCATGAATATATATATCCGCACAGATGTTGTTTATTTGTAGCCAGAGTTTCAATTATGATTCAAGTTGTGATAGTGGGAACCTCTGTTTTGTTGTCAACAAAGAACTCAAACTAATAGTTACTGCCAAAAGTTCGAGTTAATTACAAGAATTACTGGTGATTACAAGGGATAGAATATATAGCTAGATTGCTGCAGCCTTCATTATGAACAGCTTAGGATTGTAGTAATACTGATGAAATACTCTTCACTGCATGGAATTGTAAGACCTCCCATTGGATGGTTGAATCCGAATTCTTCCTCAGCCCGGTTCAACAGGTCTCGAAACAGAGGGTGGTTCAAGAAAGATATAGGAATCACAAATCTTTTCTTGTTTCCATCCCCAACATAAACTGCAATGTGCCCTTTTGGAACATTTGATGTTGCCAATGCATTCCCAATTTTCCCTGACAGGGTTCGCTGCAGCTTTTGCTTTAATTGGATACCCATTTTTGAGTAGTATTTGAAAAGTTTGTTTTAGCAATGTAGGAAAAACTTTAGTTTGGGTTGAATTGATTTCCCTAGTACCTAATTACCTATATATATAGGAAAAAATTTTCAAACCTTAACACTGGATAAGGTATAGAGAGAAAGCTATATGTCATTGAAGAATGTTAAGAAACATATCAGCTGAAGGAATTAGTTAAGTTTCACATGGTTTTGCTTTGTCTTTTGCAAGACATCCTGCCCTACGGTCCTACCATCTTAAGAAAACTAAAAAAAAGACGACTGCAACTTGTGAGAAAATATTGTATATGGGTATCCGTATTTATTTGCCCCTATGTCTTGAACTAAAACATTGAGCCATGTCTTCATGCTGCTTAGTGGTTTATTGACATTAAGTTCTTATCTCAATCTTAAATTCATATCATTCAACTTAAATTCATGTTTATACCAAATTTGCTTATCTTTGTACTAACCAGCCAACCAGCATGTTTCTTTGACGGTTCGCGCAATGTTTCTAGTTCCCATCCATTTGTCTCATAATAGATTGTCTGCAGGCCATATTAATGAATTAAGATTAGATTAACTTGTCAACTATATATAGAGTTAGATTATCTTGGTCAACTTGGACTAAATCCACTAGTTATATTAATCTTTTAGATGAAGCTTCTGACATTGCAAATTAATATTGGTTTTTGTTAAACAATGTCTGCATTAATGAATGTTATTGATTTAATTTTATTCCTTGCAATATAGTATAATAGGTAGCTCACTTGTTCACTTGGAGAGAATGTCATTATTGAGAATTGACTTATGTGATTTAGCAATTTTTTGATTGATTCATAACTTTGAATCTAGATCACTTTCTGATTGAATTAATAAGACTACTCTGCATCGTGTAACGTTGACTGCTTTTGATATAGTATTTGAATTCTTTATAACTAAATTAGTAGTAGAACACAACAATGTTTTGTATGATTTCTACACAAATCAATCAAGATTTTCCCTGTCTACCTGCTTTGATTAATTACATCTTAACTAATTAAATAAATTTGCATGCAGATGTTTGAATTATATATGTTTAATGATAAAGTGTATGCATGAAGGTGAAAAAGTGCAAGCATTATATATATTGTCTCTCTTGATACTGTCATCATTTAAATTTGACACTTTTAGCAATACTTCCAAGCTCCCAATAAATAATGGACCTTTATTTAATGGTAGGGACACCATTGAAAGAATTCATTGCAGAAACACTGAATCCAGAATTTCCCATTTTCTAGTATAAGAAAGATATTAATTATGCTTCCTCTTTGTTATTGCTACTTAATTGCAGGCTTGTTATATTCTTTATCAGTTGACTCTTCTCTATGATTGCAGAGTCCACTACTAGCACTATATCTCAACTAAGATTATAAGGAAAAAAAAAACACTTAGCAGTCAGTTTTTTAATTCTAGTTCCATAAAACATGAGAAATTTCTAAAACAATTTTTAAGACATAGGATTAGGCCCATTGCATTTGGTTTATACTCATCTGCAGCAAGTAAACCTAAGGATCAAGATTCTAAATCAATGGGTTAAAAGTCTTAGCTGCCAAAATGGAAAGTTAATGCAATGTTTTGTTCATTGATGCAACTCACGCTATTGTCCTTATTGACAGATTGGAGTTATATATGCTTAAGATAGAAGTCTATAGGAGAGTCCTCCGAGGGACAAGACAGCAAGGAAAATTATGGCACAAAATGGTATGTAAGGAGTTTGACAATTATTTTTCCTTGTCTTTTTAGAATAATTCTCATTATGCAATGATTTAATTTTCATGGGATATAACTGTCACATTCTTATTGCATTGTGCATTCCAAATTTGTGGAATTCTAGCACATGATTTTTGCAACGTACGTAGCATAATTCCCTGCCATATACATATATGTACATTGAACAATCACTAATTTTTGGTACTCAAGTATATACTTTTGACACTGAAGCTTGTTTTCTGGAAACAAAAATATAGTCATTATACCTTGAATTCTCCGATTCCGGCCCATAACGGGGGCCATTGGTACTATTTCATGTAGGAAAAAGAACAGTTATAGTACTATCCGGAGGCCAATGATTCGGCAATATGCAATTAACTTATAGAAATGAAACTTTCCCTTCCAATTTGGGTAGGAAAAATTTCATCAAATCATTCTTATAAACTTACATCATAAACTTACAAAAGAAGTCATTGTCTGAAAATCATGCACTAGTTAGGCAATTTTAGGCTGTTTCTTAGCAAATTTTGTTTCTATATGTAAACTGATCACAACCTTTTGTCAGTTTGTGGCGGCTGTTAAATGCCATCTACTAAATTAGTAATCTTTTTCCATTGAACCTGTCATCTTTTCAAAGTTTATAATGTTCTTCTATACCAAAAGAAACAGTTTACAATAATGTTCATCAATAACTCATCATGTGTATGAGCCAAGAGCCCAAGAATGATATCTTCATTGATCTCTGACAATTTGGTCAAAATTAGTAGCTGGAATTTCATTCAAGTGGAACTCCTTGATGTGCATTGAAACCAGAAAAATTCTTCGTACATAGAACATGAAATGTTCATATAGTTAGTTGTGTTTGTTCATATTTTAAGTAATTGCAGTGAAGATGATCATATCAGTAGATCAAAAGAGCTTAATAAGTATATCAATAATGTGTACAATATTTATTTAGAAACATTGTGTTTACTCTAAATTTTTGTCTATATTTATTAAATTGTAAAAACTATATCATAAATTACTTTAGTGAAACAACAAAAAACTATCTAGAATAAGGTCCATTATTGTCTGTTTGTTTTTCATTGTCATTGTAATATTATTGGTTTCCTTTTTCATAAAAATCTTTGTTTATATGGGAAGAAAAAGAAAATCATTTCCATCAATCTTTGTTTTTCATTTTCCAAAAATGCACTTGATCTTTTGTCTAATTTCCAAATAGCATTCTCAATTTTCTCATTCCAAATGGTCAAATCAATCTGTAACGATATTTTTACCAGTAATAAATTTGTCACGCCGAGAATGGATGAGGTAGTTGGGGGCATAGAGAAGAAATTTCGGTGCAAGAGACAGAGTCCCAACACTTGACAGACAAAACAAAACCTCTCGTGTGGTGAAGAAATAATCAAATTCTGTTAAGTTTTGTCCTATATTATATCATCCTCTTTTTACTTGTCTTTTTCATGCTTTGGAACACTCTAAAGCATTTTGATGGAAATGGAAGAAAATAATGTTACAAATATATATATTTACCCTGGAATAAAATTTATTAAGAAATTAACTAAGGAATCATAAAGAAATCTTCTAAAAAGAAATGTAAAGTATATCAGATAAAAAGTTGATTACAAAAAGGACGAGGCAGTTATATCAATATTAGTCGCTTCTTATTGCTATGATGGCCCTGGTAGTTGCTTCTATTACAATTTGTTAAGAATATCCACGTGAAAACCTGGGTACTTTCTGTTAAATCTTAAACTGAATGCAGCAATTTGTAAATTAAACAACACTTCCGACAAGTAATCATGATAACTTCGCTAGTTTATCTGATATATGCTCTGTTTCTTCTTATTACAGGAAGGAGTGTCTGAATTTTATGTTTCTAAATGCGCTGAAACATGCAAAATGTTTGATCATATCAATCAAGCTTGTTCAGAAGTTTAACAGGATTTGTTGTCAGCAAAAGAATCATATAGTCTTATTGCCAAGCAATTTCATTTTTTTTTACAAATTACAGAATGTTTACAATGGATTGAATTAGCAAGACCCTTGCTGGACAAAATTTGAAGAGACTGCTGCTTTTTTTTTGCTTCTTCTACACCGTCTCGAATAATGTTTTCCGCATCCTTTTTTCCGGTGCTGCAAATTATATCTTCTATGAACAATTCAATAATGTAGTTAGACTGATGAAGTACTCTTCACTGCATGGAATTGTGAGACCACCCATCGGATGGTTGAATCCGAATTCTTCTTCGGCTCGGTTCAACAGGTCTTGAAACAGAGGATGATTCAAGTAAGATATCGGAATCACAAATCTTTTCCTGTTGCCTTCCCCTACATAAACTGCAATATGGCCTTTAGGAACATTTGATGTTGCCAATGCATTCCCAATTCTCCCCGAAAGTGTTCGCTGCAGCTTTTGCTTGGCATTAGCTAGTCCCATTAGTTGAATCCCCATCTTAGAGTGAAAAAATAGAAAAGAAGCTCAAGATTTGATTGAGTGATATAGAAATTAGAAAAGGTTTTAGTGTGTTTTGAAGAGTAGGAAGACTTGGTTTGGAATGGTATCTTCCAAGCCTTAATATATAGAGGGAGATCACAATTTGCTTAGAAAAAAACCTTAAAAAAAATTGGATAAAGATAGTGTGATGTTATTGAGGAATGTTTAGAAACATATCAGGTGAAGCAATTAGTTAATTTTCACATGGCTTTGCTTTGTCTGTTGCTAGGCATCCTACCCTACCACCTTAAGAAACCCAATAAAGGAAAATGCAACTTGTGAAATTTTTTTTTATGTGGATATATCTTCCCTATGTTTTGAACTTCTAAAGCACTGACTTTAAATTGCTAGGCATGTTCTTAAACACCTAACACTAGTCTTGATCTTGGAGCATTTGAAGATTCATTCCCGATCGACTATTCATTAAGCCATTGAATTTAGACCCTTGTTCCCTTTAAGTTGCTTTTTTCTTTTGTGCCAACTACCCAACATATACTTTTGGGGATTATTGCAGTACCTCTATGTCCCTACCGGCTACCACTTGTCTGTAATGAATAGATGTTTTGAAGATTATGTTTAAGATCAACTAAGTTTATTTGTAATAGTATCAGTTTTCTCCTCATCCATTCATTTAAGACTGGTATCATGGACCAGAACTTGGTCAAGTTGGACTCAATTCAGATAATATGTTAGACTTGTTAAGAGAAAGTAGTTTCCAAATTGCAAGGGCCATTTCCTTTTTGGCAAATATCTCTGTCCTTATCTATTTTCTGTGTGAATTAGGCACAACTTGTTACAAGCTAACACATGCACCGGCTAACACAGTTATTAGCTTAGTTAAGCTTGTTTTGACTGGTTATTTAAGAACATAGATAAGTTTGGTTTGCTAAAACAGGTTTCTTTAGGACAATAAGATAATATGACAAGACTATTTTATGATTTTCTGATTTTTTTTTATTTTTTTCCCCTGTCCATCGATATGACTATTGTCTAATATATATCTTGTTGGCACATAAAATATATACATTCACATGTTATATATCCTTGGATGTTCAATGTATGGTCTATGTCAAATGTATGCATCAAGGTGAAGAGTAAGCATCAATGTCCTTTTTTATACTGTTGATAATTAAAAAAAAAAACTCATTGCTAATGAATGGTGTATGTCAAATCTATGTATCAATGGGAAGGGTATGCATCAATGTCCTTTTTAAACTGTTATTACTATTATAATAATTGGGAAATATCAGATGATTCCCAACAATGGGTTACTTTTGAAAGTTCCTAATGGTGCCTTTTCTTTATAGTAATGGGCTGATTATAAAGTTTACTATTAACCAAGAGTAATGAGGAATTGAGGAGGAACAAACTAGAAGCTTCCATTAGAACTCTGCTACAACCAAAGAAGCATTTTGCAATATAGAAAACCTCTGCTTCTCTTTACAGAGCCAGAGTGTTCAATTAAGTGTTTAATACTCTTCTCTGCACCGAATTGCAGGAGATTAATTTTGATGTTTTTGACATCTTTTGAGGCATGTCGGTGTGTTGGTAAGGGCCAGTAGACAGTTAACTCAGTTGTGCCACAGGAAAGGCAACGCAAGTGATGACAGCAGTAAGTTCCTTAATGAATCTTAGCATGTACTATTCTTGGTTCATGTATTAATACTAATTATACTAAGATTTCCTGTTACTGTCAAACATAACAAGAGATTGTTATGCTTAAGACAAATCCTAAAAGGAACCAAAAAAACATAGAAATTTATGATAGAAAACGAAACTGTAAGATAATAGGAAGATTTTTAGGTCCTTCACTGTCATATTAAACCAAATAAAGAGAGTTAGAGATACGTTGAATTTGAAAAGATACACCAAAACACCACAAATCACATTGTTCATCCTAGACTGGAAAGTAATCACATGGTTTTGTGTGCCCTAAACATAATGCCCTACCAAAATTTTTGTGCATACATGTTTAATTACTCATATTGTTAGTGTCCTTACGGAAAAGGGAAAATTTCCTGCAAGTCTACTGGTCATATTCTGTCAATAATCAGCACAATATCCCTTTTACAAAAACCATAAGTAACCACCAAATATGTCAATATTTGTGAAACCCACATGTGGGCTATCAATTAAAATATTAAAATCCTTTTTGAACCAACCATTGAAATATGCCTGCATCTATATAAAAAAGGTCTCTACCAAAGCCATGGCAATTGCAAGGTTTGGCAGTTCTCATAGCTTTGGGACTAGACATTGGCAGCATATTGAGAAATATCATAAGCTAGGTTGGATTAATGTCCCCATTCAACCTATCACCCTTTCAAATTTAGGCCCCAAGAGGCTATATAATGTTCATCACCAACTCATCATTTGTACAGATCATGAAACCACTTCACATGAACTCTGATAATAATTGCTTTGCGAGTCCTATCGATAAGGTCCCAAAGGTTTGTACACACATGGTACTAAAGGCTATTACTAATTAGTATATATATTTTTGATTGATCTGATCTCTGATGGGGAAAAAAAACAGCAATTTGCTGATTTGAATGCTGGTGTCTAGTAGTTAGTCTCTCATTCGTCTGATAATTTTCATCGAGCGTGCATATACCATCAGAAAGGAGAAAAAAAAAACACATGCATATACATTTACATGTCATTTAGCATCTTTTAATTTTTCACTCAACTGGTATGTTGGACATGCTTTGTAATGGAAAAATGTCCATGATATATCATCCATGAGAATTTCTGCTGGACCACCATAACTTTTTTCTTCTGTTGACTAGTAGGGCCTGATAATTCATGATTGAAATAGTTTTATTGGGAAATCTATAATGATTTTACGAATATATAGCTAGTGGAAGGCAAATCCATGTGACTCACGACCTCTGTCCTTAAACATACCCCATTTAAAGTGTGAGTCTTCTCTTTGGCCACTTAATCCACTCCCATTTACTGGTCAAAAGGAGCTTTGAATATAGATATATGCATATACACACTTATTCCAAGGATTGCCATCCAGCGAATCATTTCACCTTTTTTCCCAAAACATTTGATAATTGATAGCTCAAGATCCAATAAGCATTATAGAGTTGTAATATTATTAAGTCATGGCTTTCCGTATGCCTAGGATTGGCCAAAGTTAAGCCATTTGTACGGAGCATGCTCTTGTCCCTAGAGACCCCTGATCTTGTGCCAGCCTAGAGGCCATTTTGGCTCGAAAGACGAGACTTATTATCCAAATCTCATACTTGAAGTTGAAGGATCCTTCATTTCCGAGCTTGCTTGGTCATGGATCGATTGTCCTTCCCATGTGGTGAAGTTTGTAGTACTCCTATAACATGGGAAATATATGAATGAGTCATTTCACACTAATTACCATTGATTTCATTCCAACTTTTTTGTAATGGGAAATTAAGATTATTTTGTTTATTTATCCACATGCAAGCTGTACTATAGTAAAAGATATAGAACTCTGTTTCTGGCATATGCAAAAAGTTCCATACTCTCTCTTATTTCTCTTTCATGGTTTACATTTATTTGACATATGACGAATGGAGTTTTGCATACATTGGTATAGCTAAACAATGACTAAAGTCCCTTTTTCTCCCCTAAAATTGTCTAAAATTGACCTTTTGTCCTATAAACTTTAATTTGAGACTTTTTGCCCCCTAAACTTGCAATATGAGGACATGTTAGTCCCTCTCAAACAGTATTGCTGACGTGGCAATGCCACATCGGACAAAAAAAATGCCATGTGACAATGCCACGTTGGACCAAAATGCCACGTGGCAAGGACACGTCAGACCAAGGCGCTGACGTGGCAATATTGTTTGAGAGGAACTAAAATAGCTTTAAATTGCAAGTTTAAGGGGCAAAATGTCCAAAATTAAAATTTAGAGAGCAAAACGTCAAAATCATACAAGTTCAGGAGACAAAAAGGGCGTCTCTACAGAATGTGTAAGAAAATATGTATGTAGTTCATTTTTATCCAATTTCGGCATATGGTACTTGATTAGTACTCTGCCTCTATATTTTGAGAAATCGTGAGTTGATTCATTTCCCTGTGGTCTATCATTGTTTTCTCTGTTTTTGGGATTTCTCACTGACCTACTGGACTTCCTTATCTAATATATAGTATCTATTACAGGGAGGGTTGAAAATGGCTTTAGATTACAGTAGTATATTGGTTTCTCTTTGGATTAGAATTAAGAAGCTCCTGATCCTCATGGCAACTTGAAGAGTTGACTTTACCGGCCTTGTCAGACTGGGAGAAACATCGGTGATCAACTAAAATTAAAGATTTCTTCGTCGACTAATCCACAGATCTTAATTTGTAGTCTACATTTTTGTAGACAATAGCATAACATCATTAATTACAAGGTTGGTTTAGTGTTTGATCAAAGTTCAGACTACCATCACCTAAATTAAATCCAGGCTCTTATGGTCTCACTGGCCAAAATTCCTAAGATCATTCATTCCAAACTTGTTCAAGTCACCAAACAATGTCACATGGACTGGTAACTTGTCTCATTTCAAAAGAGTCATAGAACAAATTGTAGTAGCAGCAGCTCAGGTCTTTAATTTTGATCATGAGCAAACATGTAGGGCTGGCACACCGGCTCATAGTCGCTAGAAGATATGATTATTTTGATTATTTCGCTAGTCACCACATAATATTTCATCCATATATTCTGAAACGTAAAGTCGTTATCATCTAGCCATGATATAATGATATAGTATTTCAAATGGGCCATTAATGTTGGTTTCATTGAATGGTGAGTTATTATTATAGATTGCAACAGAATAGACTATGGTACCAAATTTGTCAAAATCCCATTATTTGTTGGGACACAAACCCATGTGATTCCTCACAATATATGTCTCTAAAGGGTCTTTTATTGATATTCTTTCTTTACCACTCAATTTGCCTTAAGACTGTTGACCATAAATCATTTGCTCTCTATAAATACTCATTCACTTGATAGCTTTCTCCGTGGCAAAGCATTTCCTAGTTCATTTTAAGTTTCAACTTCCAAACTTACATTTCTCCTCAACTACTTGCAAAACAATCTAAAAATCCACAAATTCGACATGGGTTTTCGCTTGCCAAGAATTGCTAGTTCTAAGCCAAACCTAAAACGTACTCTTTCATCTTCGGAGACTATGGCGGTGCCCAAAGGCCACTTTGCGGTTTATGTTGGTGAAGTTGAAAAGAAGAGATATGTTGTCCCAATTTCGTTCCTTAAGCATCCTTCTTTCCAAAACTTGTTGAGTCAAGCCGAAGAAGAATATGGATTTAATCATCCAATGGGTGCTTTGACAATCCCCTGCAGCGAAGAAGCTTTCATTGATCTCGTTTGCAGTATGCAAAGCTCATGATTTAGAGCTGATTTGAGAATAGCTAACTAATCAGCAGAGAGTGTTTTAACTTTCTTCGGCACAAGTGACACCTACCAATTTTATGACTAGGAACCGAGTGTATATTGAGGATTGTGTTTTGCAATCCCATTCCCTCGTGAAATTAATTATTCTTTGTAACATCAATATCTTCAATGACAAAAAAGATTTAATCTGAATTGTTCTTAATTTTCATGAATTTTGTTTCTGGTATTGGAATATTCGTGGATAGTATCTACCAAATTCTACTCTTCAAGAACAAAGGCCTTTTGATTTTGCATTCTGCCATCATTACTTGACCTGTCTTTTCTTGATTCAAAAAGGTTCCCAATACAATACATGACTAGGGGTCCAATTGGCTTGAAATCCAACTTATTTCCCTGAAAAGAAAAAAGTAACTTTCCACTTTCTAGCATTATATATATGGGTCCAATACCCATGTTAAGCATCTTCATTTGAAGATGCATGCATACTTCCATAGCTAACAGGTTTGGAACCTCATGGCTTTTGACCAAGTAGTATAATGTTATATCGCCTATTTGAAGCCTAAAACAGGTTTTGGAACTGAATTATGAGATGAGAAACAGAACATGCTCTGTTTCCAAAGACACTTTAATTGATTGGGCATATTGTTCCAAGGCCAACTCTATCAAACGTTGCAGCACTTCTTAATCAACGTTTTTGAATATTTGAAAGTGGATTAGCCACTGAGAAGGTATAAACGTCAAAGTTCAAACGCATAGTGTTAGCCATTGAACTCAAAAGTCTAAAAGTTCATTTCCTTTTTCTTTTTCTTTCTTTTTTCAAGTTTTTCTTTTCTTTAAAGCAAAGTCCAATTATAATTGGGTTCATTGTTTTAAAATAGTCAAGAACTCAAAGATCAAAGGCACGTACACCAGTAACACCACTAAAAAATTGAAGTGGAGGTTTGCACTTCGTGCAACTACTTTGAGGATTTGCTTTTTTATATTTAGACCAGAAATTAAAAGTCCTCATCCTCATAATAATTTGAAGAGTTGACAATGGAAGCCACGTCTGACTTTAAAAAAATAGAACCAATCAGGTCAACTGATTAAAAGATTTCAATGTCAAATCTCCATGAATGGATCCCTTCAGTCTAGATTCCATGATTCTGGACAATTAGCATAGCTTTTTAATTCGTTAATGCTTCTCTTTAACCAATTATTATCGAGGCTTAACCAACTAAATTACGAAGATCACCCATTAATCCGTTTCCTGTCTTATCAAATTAGGCATCAAACCATATCAAATGGGATTTGTAACTTGCTTTGTTCCATGTTCTGTATAATCATAGAACAAATAGTACAAGCAAATCTAGTTCTTTTATCCAGATTATCAACAAACATGTAGGCTTACATACCGACTCGTAAAATGGGTAGTCAATTTGATTATATTTTATGTTTTTTAGCTGGTCTCAACTTAAAAATTCATAGCATTTTCGTCCATATGATATGCTAGCAAGGTAAAGTCATTATCATCTAGCCATGATTCAATGATAATAGTATTTTCAAGATATGGGCCATGATTGTTGGTTTCCATTGAATGTTGAGCTTTGATGAATTGCAAACAGAAATTGACTCTAACAAGAAATTTGTCAAAATGTTATCATTAGTTGGGAGGCAAGGCCATGTGATTCCTCATACAATATGTCTTCCAAGATTTCACTCCTTAGGGCTCTCTCTTCCACCACACATTCAGCCTGAGGTTGCTTTGGCGTAAAGCATTTAGCTCTCTATAAATATTACACATTCCAAGGGTGTAGCCATAGCCAACCTGTCTCAAAGCATTTCTTTGCAACTTCAATCTCAAAAATTTTCTTTTCAATATACTACTCGCAAAAAAAATCTCAATTCACAAAATTTTCAACATGGGTTTCCGTTTGCCAAGAATTTCTAATGCTAAGCCAAGTCTAAAACGTACTCTTTCTTCGGAGACCACAGTGGTGCCTAAAGGCCACTTTGCTGTTTATGTTGGAGAATTAGTTGAGAAGAAGAGATTTGTTGTTCCAATTTCATTTCTTAAGCATTCTTCATTCCAGAATTTGTTGAGCCAAGCCGAAGAAGAATATGGATTTAATCATCCTATGGGTGCTCTGACCATCCCATGCTGCGAAGAGGCATTCCTTGATCTCATTGGCAGTCTGCAAAGCTCATGAATGTGATCATGTGAAAATGGCTGACTAATTAAGCAGAGATTAACCCTCTCTAATCCAACTGACATCTAACCAATTTTATGTAGGAAGAGTGTAAGTGGTGAATTGTTTTATGCAATCCCATGCCTGTGTAAACTTTTTTGTAATGATTATATACATACATATAAATGAGAACAATTTTTTTTTTTTGGTGAAAAATGAGAACAATTTTTTTACCATACATATTCTTGTCTTGGATCTAATATTTGTTCTATGGTATTTGGCTATGAATGTAATTAATTATGTGAACCTTCCAACAAATTAAAAAAAATAATTAATTATGGGAAATATTGGGTAGATATGTATTTCCTTGGCTGCTTTACAACAAAAGCTACCACTGCAAAAGGTAAAAAATTTGACGTATTTTTACACTATCAATTTTGGTTTAAGCCCCCTTAGGCAGGACAGGACAGGGCCGGATATAGAGGTGTTTATGGGCCGGGTTCGAGTCGGGTCCAAACTTTCATTTATAGATATAAGGTTTGTCTAAGCTTGGTTCGACCCGACTAAATGGGACTAAGTTTAAGTCTAAGTCCGTCCAATTAAAAAAAACTTTATCCAAGACCCGTCCAAATCCATCAGTTTAATAATTAAATATATTATTTATTTATTTTTAACTCATTATTTAATATTTAAAATATATTTATTATTTATTTAGTAATATATATTATATCTAATATTGTAAATCTTAATTAACATATATAATTTTTATCAAAATAATTAATTTACACATTTAATAAATATTTTAACTAGTCAATCTAATTAAAAACAAATAAAATATTCTAATTATTTAACTATGCAGGCCGGGCCGCGCTCGAGCCGGACTTTTATGGCTAAGCCCAAGCCCAACACATTTTATGAGCGGACCTTAAAATTTTGTCCAAGCCCATCCAACGGGTTTCAAATTTTTGTCCAAACCCTCCCAAATATTGGACAGACTTACGGGCTTGGACGGGTAGTCCGGCCCTTGAACAGGTCTAGCCGGATACATGTAAAAGTGTTTGAGGCTTGAGTTGAGTGCATCAACTTCTTTGGGAAATTAATTGTACAAGGCTAGTAAGTTGCGAAATTTCTCATGTAGCTACCAATAAGGGGTTGGATGAAGTGGTCAGTGGTTTGTTCTAACTTAAGCAAGTTTCAAATCGAGACATTGCGTACGTAGCAGCCCCCATTCTTAGACTCACCCATCATAACCTTGCGTACGTAGCAGCTCCCGTTGGTAGACTCACCCACCATAATCAGATGCGCGACGCGTGTCGGATCCGGATTAGTCAGAACAAAACTCTGGATACCGGATGGGGTAAAAAAAAAAAAATTCTCATATAGCTACCGGGGCCATAAATGTTACCTTTCGGTCGGCCCATTAATTTGTCTATTGGGCAGATGGGCTATTGATTTTTTTGTTCTTTTTGTTTTTTCTTTTACTTTTTCCTTTATTGTTTATGATTCTTGCAAATTACTACCACTAGTAGTAGTGCCCCAAAAAGAATGAAAATTTAAGAATTCCATGATCTTAAAAGTAAAACTAAAAATTTTAAGGAAATTACTTAATTCAATTTCATGTCATTAGAGGAATTACAGGGTTCCGGAATCATGTAAGTATTAAATCATCTATTAAAATATTAGATTGTTAATCTTATTCATAACTGACAGCATTTTTCTGTTCTCTTTGGAAGTGAGAGAGAGAGAGTATATAAGCATATGTGGCAAGTCTTTGATGATTGTTTTTTTATATGGTATCTACAATATTAGTGAAATCTTTCTAAATTGATTCGATTATAGTTAGTAGTGTTTCTTTTAGATGGGTGACCATTGGCCTTGTCTCCATTTCACTCTGTTTTTCATTTCTCTCCACTGTTCTCGAAAGAACGATACTTCTGTCCATGGTGGCAGATTTTGAACAGCAAAAGTATATTCGTCAGGTCAGTTTGGATTGCCATGTAAAAGTGTCAACTTTTGGGCTAACTTGCTCTTCCATATTCATTAATTTCTATACAGAGAGGATGGGGTTTTGAATGGTGGAAAAAATTCACATGGTCTGATGTGATGGTAAGAGCTTTTGTAGTTCATTGCTTGGGATTTCACTGCTGAGATCAAGGCATGGTTTCGATGTCATATCTTGGTACGTCCTAATTGCTGATAGAATAAGCTGGCAGCACCTCTAAAGCTTATTTGGTATTATGAACCCAACTTAATATGCATTATCATCATGGTAAATGTACATTTGGGCCTTACATCCTAATTCCCAACATTATTTTAATATATATGAATGCAGATTTATTCATGTGTTCCCAATAGAGAAAGAAAAGGTAATCCACTCATGTTAAAGTACAAAAATCCAAACAGTTTTCTTTGCAAAAACAAATAAAGATTTTGTTGATTTTCCAAGCTCCGCACAGCGAAGCGCGCAGGTAAGGATCTAGTATTTATAAATTTATGATATATATAGATATGTATCCATTAACATTTTATGTAATTGAAATAATAAAACAAAAATATGCCATATTAACAACTTGAAATATTCCAACTGTCTGATTTTTTTCTTCATATATACACTCGAAATTGGTTAGGAATGATGAATATATATAATGATTAAAGTGAGAGTTTTGTGATTCAAAAATAAATCACCGTTTTAATAGGTTGACTATGATTAATCAGGTTTTCTCATGCGTAAATAGGAGGGAAAAAATACTAAAATAAAAAAAAGAAAGTCAAAAGAGCAAATATTTACCTACCAATATAATAATATATGAAAGATTGCAACATATTGCATGAGTTGCATCTTTTAGTGTAGCATATCAGAGACGTCACGTCACATTTGAAAAGTCTTTGGATTATATATGTACATCAACTTTGATTTACTACTACTAATAATATTCTCAAACCGGTCGATTGCCCTCTATAAATAGCCATCCATTGCATGCACTTCACCACCATCCCAGCAGCGATCTAATCTTTCAAGCCCATTATACAACTCATTTCTCTTTAACACACATTCATAAACTTTACTATAACCAAAAAAAAAAAAAAGTGGCCCTAACCATTGCTGATCAATTCAATGTTGATTCCTCAGCTTTAACCGATTTTGTGATCAACCAAGGAAATGGGGTTAAGGGTTTGTCCGAATTGGGACTCAAAACCCTCCCAAAGCCTTACATCCAACCCGAGTCCGAAAGGATGTGCATGAGCAAAATCATTCCCCAAGACAAAGAGTCCATTCCCATCATCGACTTGTCCAATCCGGCTGACCCCACGGTGGCTAAAGCCGTTTGCGACGCTGCTGAGAAGTGGGGATTCTTCCAGATTGTGAACCATGTTGTTCCCATTGAGGTGCTTGAGAAAATTCAGGAGGCCACTCATCGTTTCTATGGCCTCCCTGCCGAGGAAAAGAATAAGTATTCCAAGGAAAACTCTGGCACTATAAACGTGCGTTTTGGCACTAGCTTTAGCCCCAAGGCTGAAAAGTCCCTCGAATGGAAAGATTTCCTTAGCCTCTTTTACGTATCCGAGGAAGAAGCTGCTAAGTATTGGCCACCTGCTTGCAGGTAACATTTCATCAAATACCATTATTACCGATATTTTACGGCTTATTAGCCTTTTTGCCTCATGAACTATTGCGTTGAGGACATTTTGCCCTTTGAACTTTCAAATTCAAGACATTTAGGGCTTGTTTGGTAATGGAGAACATTCTCCATTTTCCATCTCCAAAAATATCAAAGAAAATAGGTAGTGACACAACATGTGTCAATGAAAACAAGTATATTTTTGGAAAATGAAGATGGCAATGGAGTGGGAAATGAAGAACATATTTATTTTATTTTGAGATTTTCACTCCATTGTCATCTCTATTCTCTAAAAATAAGCTTGTTTGCATTGACACATATTGTGGCATTACCTAGTTTCTTTGATATTTTTGGAGATGGAAAATGGAAAATGTTCTCCACTAGCAAACAAACCCTTAGCCTTCTGTCGAAAGAGGCGAATTGTTTTGAATTTGGAAAGTTCAGGGGACAAATTGTATCGATTTTAATTTAGGGGACAAATTGTTATCCCCATGATTGAGGGGCAGAAAGGCTAATAAGCTGAAATTTTACATAAATATGTTCTAAACGTTTTACTAATCAATCAAATGTTTAATTTGGCATGCAGGGATCAAGTGCTAGAATACATGAGGAGCTCCGAAGTTGTGATCAAGCAACTATTGCAAATCCTAATGAATGGACTCAACGTGAAAGAAATCGACGTAACCAAAAAATCTCTGTTGATGGGTTCGGTAAGAATAAACTTGAACTACTACCCCATTTGTCCAAACCCCGAACTCACTGTCGGAGTTGGGCGCCACTCCGATGTCTCAACCCTCACAATCCTCCTCCAAGACGACATCGGTGGGCTTTACGTGAAAGGCAACGAAGGCGAAGACAGTTGGATTCATGTTCCTCCAATCAAGGGATCCCTCCTCATCAACATCGGAGATGCATTGCAGATTCTCAGCAACGGCCGCTACAGGAGCGTCGAGCACCGCGTGGTTGCAAACGGGACCAAAAACAGAATTTCCGTTCCCATTTTTGTGAACCCAAGGCCTAACGACATCATCGGACCATTGCCTGAAGTTTTGGAAAGTGGCGAGAAACCCATTTACAAGAATGTTGTCTACTCGGATTATGTCAGGCATTTCTTCCGCAAGGCGCACGATGGCAAGAAGACTATTGCATATGCTGAGATATGAAGCTTATTTTTGGCACAAAGATATGAAGCTTAATTATTATCGAATAATAATTGTTGTTATAACAAATAAATTATTTCATTGATAATTACTTGCTTCGAGCGAACCATCCATTAAGCTTATGGATCTTGTATGAATAATTAAAAGGATTATATTATTAGTAGTAAATCAAAGTTGTTGTGCATATAAAAACTTTTCAAATGTTATGTTTCTGATATGCTACAGCCTACACTAAAAGATACAACTCATGCAATATGTTGCAATTTTTCACATATTGTATAGGTCGATATATTTGCTCTTTGAATTATTTAATTGCCAGCTTAACTGCTTGGTTAATTTGGTCTCATTGTTGTGCTATGTCGGGGATTAAATGGGCTGCTCTAGGTATAATTATGTTCCCTTCTTTTGTACTTGGCAAGATTTATTCCCTTGCCTTAATAACATTGATGTTTGGTATATGCTTTTTTTTGTGGTTGTTTGGTCTTTATGGTTGGTAAGGAATGAGGTGGTGTTTAATGGTAAGCATGTTGATGTGCTTCAACTTATTGATTTGATCAGAGTAAGATTGGCTTGGTGGATTATGGCGAAGTGGCCTAATCAATCGCATTCATTTGGCCGATCTGTTTAGACATCCTATATATATGGGAGCAAAAACCAATTGCTTATTAAGAGAGCTACTCAAAGATTGGCTAAGGAGTGGGAGCCACCTGCACAAGGGGTGTTAAAATTCAATGTGGATGCCTGGATGGGTCATCCAAAGGCAAACCAGGTCCAGAAGGGGTTCTGCGTGATCATTGGGTAATATTAAGGCTATATTCTCAAAAAACATTGGCATGGCAAATTCTAATGAGGCGGAACTTTATGCGATCAAGGAAGCTTTTCTTATTTATGGAGCTTCTAGTCGGGTGAATGCAATGCCTTGGTTATTGAAACTGACTCGGCTAATGTTTATGGTTGGATCCTTAATTCCGGTAGTTCTTCTTGGAGGATGAGAAGTTGTATTTTGATGATTGAGGCTTTGAAGAAAAAGATTCCAAGCTGGAGTATTAAGAAGATTAATAGAGAATGTAATGAATTGGCTGATTATTCTTTTGCCAAAGAGGGTGTGGATAAAACCGATAACCAGCTAAGGGCATCTGCTATGCATGTTCTTTCAACTTGGTTTATGGGACTGTTATGTTTTCCTCTCCTAATTTGTTTGATTGGTCATATCCTTGTATATTTAAAGAATCAAGTGTAATGGTGGACTGTCATTTGCAATCGCATACCTTTGTAAATTTATTAAGTATTCTTTTGTAATGATTATTATATTCAATGACAATTTTCCCTCAAATTCAATCTTGTTTCTCATGGTGGCTATATTACTAATGCAATCATTTTGAACTAAATTAATTTGGATTATGCCATCATTTACATCATTTAATTGTTTTTTGGGCTACATGTCACTTTTACCCATCACCTTGTCACTTTTACCCATCACCCTAGCTAAAAAAGGGTTGCTTCCATGAAAAGGAATTGGTCTATTAATTTGCTTTAGTTGGAAAGCAACTCTGTTGATACCTAATAATTATGTTTGCTGTCATGGGCCTCAAGTCTTTGAATATGATTTAGCCAAGACAGGTTTTGATACATCAAAGCTAATTAGACCACATAGAGATCGTAGAGACCACTCTTCAATCTTCATGTGACCTTCATCTACATTATTACTACATAGAGTAGCCTCTTCACTGGCAAACTCCACACAATTAATACTTGGCCGGTTAAATAATTACAAGTATTCTGGCAGGATGAAATGTTGTGTCCTAAAAGCCTCTGCAAAGTCCAGTGATAGATTCGCATCCCACGGGTCAGCTTTGAGCTAGTCCATCCCTCAAAAATACACATATCATTCTCCCTTCTCCTTCTCCTGTCAAAATTATTATTATCAAATTAAAAATTGGGAGAGGTTATAAGTACTATTACACCCCCACTACTTAGGATACGTACTACCAATATCCAACAATTAGTGGTCATTTTTAAATTGGTAGTACACCCCCTAATAGTGGGGTGTTTAGTAGTACTCAAATAATTCCCCTTGAAAATTTCAATCAAACAGCTTGACTCTCAGACCAGAATTCAATTGATTCCTCGTAAAAATTTCCACAAGCATATATATAACTTATTCGAGAAGTAAGGCTTCCTTTCTTAATTTTCTAAATGAATTTGGCATTAACAGGCACCAATTGTAAGTTTCATTAATGCAACCAAAATTAATTGAATTATATCCATCCTTCATTAGATTAGTCTGTTGATAAACTTATTGAAATATTTCTTCGCCTTGCATATTCCTTTTCCCCACCGCCTACCTCTTCGTTTCATGGCAGGTATTGATCGCGATCGACTATAATTATAATTAGATAACAACCCTTGTTTATGAAAAGAAGGCTAAATCTACTCGTTAATTTGACGGTGCATGAACAAAAGTACGAACTAATTATTCCCTTCCATCTATATACATGCATGAACCTTTTCATCATCAACAATCCCAAATTTTCACAATCTAAAACCATATTCAAAAACAAGCTTTTATTTCATCCCTAGAAGAAGAAAATAAAAAGCCTAAGCCATGGTTTCCGTCTGCCACGCATTGTTAATGCCAAGAGAATAATTCCGAAGGGACTTTGCAGTTTAGGTGGGAGAAAAGCAGAAAAGATTTGTGACACCAGTGTCATACTTGAACAACCCTTTGTTTCAAGATCTACCGAGCCTAGCATAAGAAGAGTTTGGTTATGATCATCCTAATGGTGGTCTCAGAATTCCTTGCTCTGAAGACTTATTTGTTGATCTTACATCTCGAATGGATATTGATGAGACAATTCATCATAAATTTACTTGCGTATTGAAGACTTATTTGTTGATCTTACATCTCGCTTGAATGGATATTGATGAGACAATTCATCATAAATTTACTTGCGTATATATAGATCAGTCATGAATACAACTTTTTTGAGTCTTGCTACCTGATCAGAAAAATTGACCCGAAATTTGGTCCCCCATGACATGTTCTTACATGAAATTTGGTCCCCTTATATTCTTGAATGCAAATCATGAGTACTTATAGTTTTTCCCCTGTTATATTTGATTAATTAGACATAGATGATTTATAGTTCTAACCAACATTGCTTTAGTATACGAATCATATATAATTCCTTGCTCAAAGAATTAATTAACAATGATCTCAAAAAAAAAAGAGAATTAATTAACAGAAGTGTTAAATCTCAAACAAAAAAAAATCAGATCAAAACATGATTAAACAGTTTTAAATTATTGTTCTGGAAGGTAAATAGATTATTGTATATGTTATGATCGTGATCAAATCATATTATTAGCTAATAGAATATAATCAACATATTCTCTCAAACCAATTAGTTATGCATATATCCCCAGCAACAGATTGAAGATAAACATAAAGTCATGATAAACGGATATGAGCTATATTTTTTTTTTTTTGGCCAAAGCATGAGCTATAATTGACATGTTTCTTGGCAGAAATTGGTATGGCTCTTGCCATATTCCTAAACATTCTGTTATTACTTGGATGGCTATCCTTGATAGGTTACCAACTAAAAACAGATTGTTAAAATGGAATGTTCATATTGATTCTCTTGATTGTGTCTTATGCGGTTTATGCCCTGAAACCGGAGACCATTTATTCTTTTCATGTGACTACTCGAGGAAGCTATGAGAACGTATTTTGATTGCTTGTAACCTGACTAGACCTGTTGGCAATTGGCATGGAGAGCTACAGTGGGCTGCTACCAAGATTAAAGGGAAGTCGTTTCTTACTTTAGTCTTGAAGCTTGCCTTAAATGCTTATTGTTATATGTTATGGCGGGAACGTAATGCAAGAATCTTCAAAGGGAAAATGCTCACTGTTGAACAATCTTTTCATTATATTGCTGAATTGATTAGATCTAGATTGAATGGTTTTAAGAGAGTAGCCAAGGATCCAGTGAATGTAATTCTTTGTGATAGATGGAACCTTAACTTGGATTGGTAGGAATTGGTGGTTCTTTTTTGTTGATTGTATTGTTAGTTTTGCTTTTACAACTTAACTCTTTTGTAACAGTATAATTGACATGCTTATCCTATTATATCTTCTGGTGCTGCAAAACATTAACAAGAAGATGAAAGTTTCATATCAACTTTGCTTACTTTTGAGTAGGAAAATTTATGTGAATTATACATGTGAAATGTCAATGGACCACATTGACAAGTTTTGCTTCACTTGTCTTGTCGATATTACATAGCTAGGATCTAGCTTTTCCACTATTAGTAGTAACAGAAAGCATGCTTCCCATTGCCAAATTCATCTTTTCTATGCATTAGCCATTAAGATTTAAGAAGACTTTTAATTATACGTAACGTTCCATTGCAGTTTTCAGTCACATAACTGGAATGAGAAATCTTGGTCCAATACAAGCATATATGGAAAGAGAAATCGATTCCAATTTTCCTTTTTTTTTGTTTGGGTACAAAATCTTTACACGGAAACCATTTGTAAATTGATGGGCTTGAGTTAAATTCTGGTTGAAAGTTGAAATAAATTCGGGTATCATATGCCAAGCCCATAAGGTAAGTGAAAAGGTCCTACCATGGCCCGTTGCCAATGAGGCTATTTATTTTGCCTTCATTTTGAAGTTTGACCCAAGCCCTCATAATATGGGGTTAATCATAAATAAATCGAAGTAGTAAATAATAAAGCTTCTCTCCAAATACAGCTTCAAAAAAAAAATTACATTACATTATGTAAATTTACATAGGGCATTCAATCAACCACAATGAGAAAGTTGGTGGAATCATCCTTTTCAAATATGAGGTGGCTGCAATTCTTTGTTTGTCTGCTAAAACTTGGTATCATTTCTTTAACTTCAAGTGTCAATTTAGCTACAACTTGGGCTGTACATGCTTAACACAAATGAAGAAGCATTCTTGATATTGTCCAAAGCAGTGGACTTATCACACATTGATCAGAATATAGTAAATTCGGACCACCTGTGGGCCTGATTAACTATGTAGGGCTAGCAAGCTCATATGTAGGCTACTAAAACCAAAGTCCTTAAACCGCTACCTACAAGTTACATGTTCAAGTAAGGAAACAATCTCACATGGTTTGATAAGTACTTGTTTCGGGTTCCAAAGTGTTGATTACTGGCAGCTTTGGCCTTTGATTTTAATCATCAGCAAACATGTAGGGTTAATGCAACCCAACTCAAAATAAGTTATATATGGGATATTATTTTGATTTCTTATCATTTTGCTTCATAATAATATTTCATCCATAAAATATATGATGTGCTACCAAAAGAAAAGCTATGTTCAACAGGCCACGATACTGTATTTTTCATGGGGCTATTGTTGGTGATTGAATGGTAAAGCCTAAGCCATATATATGATAGATTGCAACAGGGTTGCGCAATTTGTCGAATGTCTTAACATCATAATTTCATTTGGGGGGCCAAGGCCATGTGATATGCTTGATTTCAAGATATTATTATAGCTACTATGGGGTTCACTCTACATGGCCACTTAATCAGAGCCTCATATTGCTGCCAACCATAAAGCATTTGCTTCCTATAAATATACATTCCATGGATATCCTCCCAGCAGTGCCAAAGCATTTCTTCATTCTCTAAGTTTCTAAAACAATCTCTCAATTCACAAAAAAAAAAAAAGGAAATAATGGGGTTTCGCTTGCCAAGAATTGTTAGTGCTAAGCAGAGTCTCAAAAGGACTCTTTCTTTCTCCGAGACCACACCGGTTCCAAAAGGCCACCTTGCTGTTTATGTTGGAGATCAAGTTGATCAGAAGAAGAGATTCGTTGTTCCAATTTCAATACTTAATCATCCTTCTTTCCAAACTTTGTTGAGTCAAGCCGAAGAAGAGTATGGATTTGATCATCCAATGGGTGCTCTGACAATCCCTTGCAGTGAAGAAGCTTTCCTTGATCTCACTTGCAGTTTTCAAAGCTCATGATCAAGAGTAGATTATGTGAAAATGGCTAATTCAAGCAGAGATTAACTCATTTAGCTATAGCTCAACTAAAACCTATATTTAAAGAATCAAGTGTAATGGTGGATTGTCATTTGCAATCCCATACCCTTGTAAACTTATTATTCTTTTGTAATGATTAGTATATTCAATGACAATTTTTCCCCCAAATTCAATCTTGTTTCTCATGGTGGCTATATTACTAATGCAATCATTTTGAACTAAATTAATGTGGATTATTATGCCATCATTTACATCAACTAATTGTTTTTTGGGCTACCTGTCACTTTTACCAGCAAAGGCTAGCTAGAGTTAACAGTACTGTCTGTCACCCTGGTTAAAAAAGGGTTGCTTCCATGAAAAGGGTTTGGTCTGTTGATACCTAATAATTATTCTTTGCTGTCATGGGCCTCAAGTCTTTGAATATGATTTAGCCAAGACAGGTTTTGATACATCAAACTAATTAGACCACGAAGAGAGTAGAGACCACTCTTCAATCTTCATGTGACCTTCATCTACATTATTACATAGACTTGTCAGTATCCTCTTCGCTGGCAAACTCCACACAATTAATACTTGGCCGGTTAAATAATTACCAATTACCCTTTTGAGGGTATGAATTTTCCTGTCAAATTATCATCAAATTGAAAATTTCAATCAAACGGCTTGACCCTCAGACCAGAATTCAATTGATTCCTCATAAAAATTTCGACAAGCATATATATAACTTACTCGAGAAGTAAGGCTTCCTTTTTTAATTTTCTCAATTTGACATTAACAGGCACCAATTGTAAGTTTCATCAATGCAATTGAAGTGCAAACCATAATTGAACCGTATCCATCCATCGTTAGATTAGTCTCTTGCTGTGGAACTTGTTGAATTTCTTCGCCTTGCATTCCTTTTCCCCAGCGCCTTCCTCTTCGTTTCATGGCAGGTATTGATCGCGACCGACTATATAATTAGATAACAACACTTCTTTATGAGAAAAGAAGGCTAATATCTACTCGTTTGACGGTGCAATGGTCCAGGATGTCTAATTAAACTAAACAAATTAGTACGTACGTACTTTCGAGTAATATTTTTTTAAGATGATTCGTATACTTTATTCGACCTTCACGAAAGTTCCTATAATGTTCCAAACGTGTTTCAAATTTCAAAAAAATATCACAAGACATGGCATATTTTTGATGTTCTATGTATCCTTACATGTTTTAAGTATCAAGAACAAGTATGGAAACCAGCTTGCAAATTGCTGCTTGCCTCTACAAAGGTCGAGGATTTATATGTGAGGAAACATCTCACATCATAAAAGGATGGGCTGTTTGAGTGGCATATATACATGAAGGATCCAAGGAAAAAAGTCTAGGTTTTTGGGTTCGGATTGGTGTCCGACATGTATATGGGCTACTCGGTGGACCTTGCTGAACCAGACAGCCAGACAGGGCCCGGGTTCCTCTCCCAACAACAAGTGGTATCTGAGCCTGGTTGAACTCGATCAGTGTGGCCCATGAGCACGGTGAACCTGGTGTGACCATCCAAGGGTGCGCAATTGTGGAGTGTTCGTAGCTTGCACCACTCCGGGTTAAGTCTTGGATAGCCGGTAACTGGCTTAAGACTTGACGGGTTGGGCCGCACTGGATAGCCGGTAACTGGCTTAAGACTTGACGGATTGGGCCGCACGGGGGAGAGATGAGGACTTACATGTAAATCGGGGAGATTGTTGAGGATTTACATGTGAGGAAACATCCCACATCATAAAAGGATGGGTTGTTTGAGTGGCATATATACATGAAGGATCCAAGGAAAAAAGTCTAGGCTTTTGGGTTCGGATTGGTGTCTGACATGTATATGGGCTACTCGATGGGCCTTGCTGAACAAGTGGTATCTGAGGCTGGTTGAACTCGATCAGTGTGGCCCATGAGCACGGTGAACCTGATGTGACCATCCAGGGGTGCGCAATTGTGGAGTGTTCGTAGCTTGTACCACTCCGAGTTAAGTCTTGGATAGCCGGTAACTTGCTTAATACTTGACGGGTTGGGCCGCACTGGATAGCCGGTAACTGGCTTAAGACTTGACGGATTGGGCCGCACGGGGGAGAGATGAGGACTTACATGTAAATCGGGGAGATTGTTGAGGATTTACATGTGAGGAAACATCCCACATCATAAAAGGATGGGTTGTTTGAGTGGCATATATACATGAAGGATCCAAGGAAAAAAATCTAGGCTTTTGGGTTCGGATTGGTGTCCGACGTGTATATAGACTACTCCTCGATGGACCTTATTGAAGCAGACAGGGTCCGGATTTCTCTCCCAACAAATTTTTCACTTATCCATTATATCATCCTCCATCATCAAAGTGGGTCGGTCATGTTTCAGTAATCTAGCTGGAATTCCTAATGATGAGTTGGAACTTAAAGAGACAACGCCATGTGAACACTTTAGGAGCCCATGTCAGTAACTAATTATTCCCTTCCATCTATATATATGTAAATGCATGAACCTTTTCATCATCAACAATCCCAAATTTTAACAATCTAAAACCATATTCAAAAACAAGGCTTTTAATTCATCCCTAGAAGAAGAAAAAAAAGCCTAATTAGCCATGGGTTTCCGTCTGCCACGCATTGTTAATGCCAAGAGAATTCTTCGGGCAACAGATCATATGGTTCCGAAGGGCTACTTTGCGGTTTACGTGGGAGAAAAGCAGAAGAGATTTGTGATACCAGTGTCATACTTGAACAACCCTTTGTTTCAAGATCTACTGAGCCTAGCAGAACAAGAGTTTGGTTATGATCATCCTAATGGTGGTCTCAGAATTCCTTGCGTTGAAGACATTTTTGTTGATCTTACAGGTCGCTTGAATGGATATTGACGAGACACTTTATCGATCATTAATTACTTTGCATATATAAATATATAGATCAGTGAATTACAACTTTTTTTTTGTAAAGCAAACACCAATTTTTTGCTACCCTGTATAATCCTTTTTTTTCCGCCTCCGTTTTAACCTTGGGAGAGGGTAGAAATCGCTCCTAAGTAGGAAATTAGAGGTGGATTGATGTAATGTCATCTTTCAAAATCACAATTCGTTCATTCTATGTTATATTTTTTATTTTTCATTTTATGTTCTGTTTTTTTCTTTTTCATTTTATGTTCTATTTTTTCCCCATTTTGTAATTATAATCTTCTTGTGATTTATAATTGTTACCACAATTTGTGGTATATATATTTGTTGAGGTAAATTTGTTATATATTGTTGGAAGAGACCCGGGCCCTCTCTTGGTTCAAAGCCCATCAAGTAGCTTATATATATGTCGGACACAAACCTGAACCCAAAAGTCTAGTTTAAGTTTTTTGTGTCTTTCATATATATATTGTAAATTAATCTTAAGACATAAGAACATAAAGGATTTTTTATAGGGTCATGAATAAATAATCAATTAGAGTATATATAGATCACCTTTGGGCAGATACTATAATATACTATCATGAATTCAATACCATTATGTAACTTTATAGGCAAATAATTATTCTCAATCAAATATACAAGACATCTTTGGACATACAAATATACTTGAATAAAAATTTTACCCAATGAAGTTTACCATTAATTGATTTACCTTTGGACAAATAAGAAAGTACTATTATCATTGAACTTCATATAATCCATTCATGCATGATATAATAATTTAGTTTGGTCACTTTGATGACTAACAAACTACATGAGTATAATCATACTCATAAAATTTAATTCATATTTGAAAGAAAATTATACAAATATAAATTAATCACATACGGCTTAAAACAGATTCACAGATATATAACATTAAGGCCCTGTTTGGTGCACCGTTTGGCACCGATTGGGTCGGTTAGTGGTCCAAACGGCCCAAACGGCCTACCAAACACTTTTTTCCAGTGGGATCAGTTGGTCTTCATTAATACATATTTTACAACCACCAAGAATATCCTCATCTGTACAGTAACAAATTTTATCTGTACAGTAACAAATCTAATACGTACAGTAACCAATTTTACTCTCACCGAACCAATCTCACCAGTGTACCAAACAGGGCCTAAGACAATCAAGTTTAGATCTATGCATAAATGTTAAAAGCCCATTAAACTTAACATACGGTTTAAACAAACTGATGATTCTCAATTTGAAAACAAACAAAATAACATTCTGCCATTATAGATTTATTAATATAATAATAATATTTCATATATAAAATTGAAAGCAATAAGGCCAAAACACATTATTAATGGCTATAAAAATTAAC